>QANX01003645.1:35161-88945 GCA_003254975.1 Ochetophila trinervis
TGAGGAACCTTAATTTCCCGAAGAAGGTGTTGGAGCCATGAGAGTTCGGAAGTGGCTAGGGCAAGGGCCCGATACTCACTTTCAATACTGGATCGAGCTACTACATTTTGTTTCTTTGCACTCCAAGAAACCAAATTGCACCCTATGTAGATGGCGTAGCCACTTGTGGAGCGGCAGTCTTCCAGATTTGCACCCCAGTCTACATCGGAGAAGGCAGTGAGATTAAAGGACTTGGATAGTTTAAAATGAAGACCGAGAGAGAGGGTGCCTTTGATATATCAGAGAACCAGTTTGCATGTTTGCCAGTGAGCGATGTGAGGCTGTTGGAGGTATTGGCTGAGTCGATTGACTGTGAAGGAAATCTCGGGGCTTGTCAGGGTGAGGTATTGTAGGGCGCTGATGGTGCTGCGGTATAAAGTTGGGTTGTCAAAGAAATCACCATCAGACTTGGTGAGGTGAGCAGAAGTACTCATTGGAGTGTCACAAGGTTTGGAGGAGGTCATGTTGGTGCGGATGAGGAGATCATTGGCATATTTAGTTTGAGAGAGATGGATACCGGTGGAGTCACGGTATGCTTCTATGTTGAGGAAGTAGCTGAGGGAACCAAGTTGCTTGAGAGAAAATTTGGAATGAAGATCGGATTGAACTTTCTGAAGATGAGATGGAGAGTTTCCCGTAAGTAGGATGTCATCCACATAGACCAAGAGAAGAATGAAAGTTTCCGGTGGCTGGTGGTAGAAAAATAACGACAGATCGACTTGTGAGTTCCTGAAACCCAATGAATTAGGAAACGCCGAAGTTCATCGTACTAGGCCCATGGGGCTTGACAAGAACCGTATAGAGCACAGTGAAGAACACATACATGGTCGGATTTGTGAGGATCCACAAATCCTTCGGGTTGCTGCATGAAGACTGGCTGAGACAATACACTGTTTAAGAATGCATTGTTTACATCAAGTTGAATGATCGGCCAGTTGTGTGTGATTGCGAGGGAGAGAACCACACGTATAGTGGAGGATTTGACCACTGGGTTGAACACATTGGTGAAATCCACCCCAGAGTTTTGATGAAATCCTTTGGCCATGAGTTTGGCCTTGTATCGCTCGACCAAACCATCGAGTCGTTGTTTGTGTTTGAAAATCCATTTATTGCCGACTACGTTCATGTCGAGTGTGAACTGAACCACAGTCCAAGTGTGTTTAGACATCAGGGCCATGTATTCTTTGGCCATGGCTTGTTACCATATTGGGTTGGTGAATGCATCAGCCATCTTGGTTGGTTTTGCGAGTAGTGTCGAATGGATGAGGTGGGAAGCAATAGCAGTCAAGATGCGACGTTTGAACACGCCATCTTTGGAGTGGGTCACCATTGGGTGAGTGGAGTGTGGTTGGGGAATAAGGAGTGGAATTTCCAGATTGATGGCAGGAGGGGACACAAGATGGGCATGGTCACGTGAGGATGTTGGTGAGGAGCCATCTGCGAGACAAGGAGATATGTCGGAGATGTCCATATGCAGTTGTACAGAGGAGTCATGTGGTGTAGAGAGTGAAGTTTGTGTGCGGACAGGTGGGACCACTGGTGGGGTGAGTGTGTGAGGGGTGGGAGACAGTGGGGCAGGTGTGGGTGAGCTAGAGAGAAATAGTGAAGGATAGGGAAATTCGTGTTCATTAAACCTGACATTCCTAGTAATATAAGTGCGACCAGAGGCACTAAGACATCTATAACCTTTATGAGAGGCACTATACCCAATGAAGATGCATTTCTCAGTGTGGAAGTCGAATTTGTGTTTATTGTATGGTCAAAGGTGAGAAAAGCAAGCACAACCAAAAATGCAAAGGTGGTGATACTCTGGTTTACGTTTGAACAGGGTGTGATAATGTGATTTGTGATTGAGTGTAGGTGAAGGAAGCTGATTGATTAAATAAGTGGCAGTTTGGAATGCATCCCTCCACATGGACAGAGGGAGAGACGCATGAGCTAGTAAGCAAAGGCCCATTTTTGTGATATGCTGGTGCTTTCGTTTGGCACGGCCGTTATGTTCATGGATGTAAGGGCAGAGGTGACGAAATTGGATTCCATATGATTGGAGAATGGGAGTGAGGGGTCAGTATTCTCCTCCCTAGTTCGGCTATATGGTTTTGATTTTGTGTCCAGTGAGATTTTCTACCATTGTTTTAAGGAGTGGAAAAAATTTTGCAACATCAGATTTTAAGCGAAGAAGGTAGATCCATGTGTATCGGCTAAACTCATCAACAAAATGAACATAGTATTTGATGCCGTTTGATGAATTAATGGGGGCAGGACCCCATAAATCGGAGTGTATGATTTCAAGTGGTTTAGAAGCACAATTTTGTGATTTTTGAAATGGTGGTTTGTGATTTTTGCCATATTCACAGGAGAAGCAAAAATTAAGATCAACAAGTTTGGAATTAATTTTTTCATTGGATTGAACAACATTTCTTAAAACATTTTCGGAGGTATGACCCAACCAACTATGAAAGAGGTTTACATCAATATGACCATATGAACTATAGCTAGAAGACCTATTGTTCTTGGAAAAACTAACTAAACAACTAGGATAACAGCGGGTACTGTGCGTGTTGGTGAAGTGTGTGATGGAGTTCCTGTTTGTGTGTGTTGAACCAGTGATTGGGTTGTCCATGATATATTCCTCTACATAATCTCTCTGCTAGCAGAGGACTCCTTGTGAACTTGTCCTTCACCACACAAGAAGAATCATCAAAACATATAGTAGCATTGTTGTCTTTTGTTAACTTAGCTACACTAATCAGGTTTTGAGAAATATTTGGAACTACTAAAACTATTATGACCTGTAGGTAGTAAAGTATTTCCAATATGTGAGATGTTCATACCTTCACCGTTGCCAATGGTGAGTTTTCCTTTTCCTTTGTATTCGGCCAACTGATTGGTGTTGTCTAGGCTTGAGGAGATGTGGTGAATGGCGCCAGAGTCCACATACCATAAAAGGTCACACACATTAGAAGGGGAAGTCATTTGTGCAGCCAATGCAGTGGGCTCTTGGGACATGTTGGTGCCAAATGACTGACGTTGTCCTTGAAAGTTGGAGTCATACCTATAAAAATAGGTTGTGGCAGTGTGGCCGACTCTTGCACAAACTTGACATAGAGGTCTCTGATTTGTGCGAAAGTCACATCCTCTTCCTTTGGTTCTCATCGGTGCATTGCGTCTGAATGCTGACCTCCCTTGTTGCTGGTTTTGAGTGTAAGCCGGTGCAAAACCCATGTTCTGTCTTCGCTGAGAGGAGTTTCCCAGGTTTAGATTTGCAACTGCTCAATCCTCATTTCTTGGTTGAGTAGAAGGAAATTGATATCTTCAATGCTCATCTCATTTTATCGTACTGTGACGTTGATGGCTATTGAGTCATATTCGACACCAATGCTGGATAGGATGTAAAGTATTAAATCTTCATCGGAGACTGGATGACCGGTGGTTGCTAGTGTATCATCAATGTTTTTCATGAGCAGCAGGTAGTCACCCATGCTAGAGGCTCCTTTTTTGGTAGTTTGCTGTTGTGAGTGTAGCTGCATTATCCGAGCTCGGGACTGTGATGAGAAGATTTTTGACAAGGCGTTCCAAACAGCCTTGAGGTGGTATGTCCAACAATGTGTCTGAGTACACTCTCGGTCATTGATGAGAGCAGCCAGCTAGTTGGTCTTGTTTTTCCCAAGCTATGAAGTTGGGGTCGACTGTTCTTTTAGATGAGGCCTCTCCTTCGGTTTCAATGAATTGTGATGACCTCCACAGGATATAGTTGGTGTGGTGCAACTTTAGAGGCAGTGTGTGATTAAACACACCGGAGAATGGTGTAACACATTGAGTGTTTGGTGTGACCAGGGAGTTTTATGATGAGGATGCCATGATAGGTGGCTCTGATACCATAAAAGTTTAGCAAATATATATTTAAGGAAGCAATATTTGCGGCACAGCTTGAAAGGTTAATTTTCCTTTCTCCGATGCTTGATATTTATAACCTAATACTAGGGTAAGAACTGTATACTAGTAAATTACACAGTTAACCTTTTGTACAGCTGGTAAAGAGGATAAAACCTATACAAGAGAATTTATAGTTGTTATTAGCTATTGGTAAACTTCTAGAGTATTTCTACTTCTGCTTAGGCTGATAATTTTGTCAATCCTGGGCTTCTCACTTTCCTTTTTGTATGTAGGCTGCGTACGTAGGTTCTTTAGAATTGGGCTTTTCTTATTATCTTTGACAAAGAGAAACTAAAATAATTTTTTTCTTTTTCTTTCTGTATGAATTGTTAAAAATACGAGGAAATGAAATGAGAATAACAGAAATGATGCTGCCTATTTTTATAAAATTCATTTCCCTAGGTTTATCAAAAAATGGAAAAAATGAAAAGAGTTTTAATAAAAAAAATTAGTATTCTAAGATTATCCTTTTTATATGTTCATTAAAAATGGAAAAAAGAAGTTCATAGAGAATATTTTTGTAAACAATAAAAATTGTGTTAGATTTTTTTTTCATTAGTAATTATCGAAACAACAACTATTAAGAGTCTTTTACTCTTTTTTTCTTGCTTTTTTTCTTATCATTTTTTTTTCCTTTTCCTCTTTTAATCCAAAAACAATGTTAATAAAAAGTCAATTTTTTTTTTATAATTCTAGTAGGCTCTTTAAATATATATTATATTAAAAAAAAAACAAAGTGGAGCCTTGCTCTCTAAAACAAAGAGTCAAATATATTATATATATATATATAATTTAATAAATTTATTTAATGCTTTATAATTTTCAATGCACATTTATAATTAAATTTATTAATAAATATAATTTTATATTTTAATTTTTTTTTTAAAACTATGGTGCATGGAGGACGAAGAAAAAGAAAAAAAATGTGAATTTTAAATATTAATGGGAAACTATAAAATAATTATAGAGAATACTATTAGAGTTGTTTAAAAAATTTCATTATTTATTTTTAAAATTTTTTAAGATACCATTTAATTTGAAAATTATGCCTTTTAAAATAAAAAATATTATTGAATATGCTTTTAAATGACATTTATCAGAGTAAAGCATTTAAAAGTATGCTCATAACTTACTATTTATTTCCACTTTTTAGAATAAAAAGTGAATTTGACTCTCTAATTACTCAAATACACTTTATATTGTAAATATTAATTTAATTTAATGTTGAGTAATTTTTTCAAGCCACTATCATATTTTAATTACTAATTCTTATTGCTTTTATCTGTTGGGCATATCTTTTAATTATCAACAATTGAGAAAGAATTTAGGTTAAAAAAAGAAGTAGAGGGAAATAACACAACAATAAATGTTTATAGAAAATTACAAATAAAGAGCATAATATAAAGATTATTGTTATAGAACCTTTTATGATTTCATTTTTTTTACGCTTAAAGATGCTTTTTGTTAAAAAAAGATATTTTTTTTTATCTTAAGTTTAATTCTAAAATGATCAAATTTGTTTTTAAAATTTTTAATATATAATAATGTAATATTTTTTCATTAAATTTATAGTCATAATTATAAAATATTATTAGTTTATTAATTATTAATAAACCGTATAAATTTAATATTGATAGCATTCCTTTTATTTTAAAAAATTTCCTGGAGAGGCTCTTAGATTTGCCTCGTTTATCTATCTATGTATTTATTTTTACCTCATTTTTCACACAATCAATGCCAAGTAAACCAGGAAGCCAAAAGTTGATAAGCAGGGAAAAGGAAAGAAAAAAGAAGCAAAAAAGGATTTGATAATGTCAAGGGGAAGGTGGTGTTGTAGTTTTATCAACTTATATGATGTCAATTTCAAAGGGTGGGTCTTAACTGGGCCGTCGAAGCCTCTTCAAAGCTTAAAGCTTCACAATTTCTTCGTTCTCTATTCATTACCTCTCTATTCATTACCTTCAAAATGAACTGTAAAAGCCCATTGAAGTTTATAGTCCCAAAGTGCCTCAAAATTCAAACCCATATGGAAGATGACTTTGAGGTGTTTGACGAAATGCAGCAAAGGACGTATTCCCCTGTGGAGGTTTAGATTCCAGAGAACACAATTTCACAAATGGGTCCATGACACCATGAAATTACCAGTTCCAATAGATAAAGCGAACCATTGAGAGCGTAACGTCTTATTCCTGTATGATTATCGTCACTAACTTTGAAAATTTGAATTATTGTATTAGGATATGGCTTGTTGCTTCTTTACTTCTTTTTATTTTCTTTTCCATTCATTCTTGGCATTGCAATGTTTTTTCTGCTCCAAAAATATGAATTAACATAATGCATCACTTCTTCGTTTAGTTGAAGCTGACCAATTAAGCACAGGCATGGCGTCACGAAATTCACTTATTATGCAGAAATGACCATTTGGGTTTGACTTGATATCCTACCATTGGAAATGGCTACTGCAAAGGTTTGACAATAATATATTTCTAAGAGTCTGCTTTTGTCTGCCTCTTATTTTTACCATTTTCTTAAAATTTTGGAATATATATTTCAAAATCATGCAGCCCAAAACATGGAAAATCCCCATAACCAATCAATTACCACATATTATGCATTGTCTGTATTGCTTTCAGATTTTCGCGTATGTTAGACAGATGACACTTTTTCTGCTGTTTTCAATCTACTTGGGTTTGGCTTAGTTTAGTGAAGTTTGTAAGTGAAACTTGCATATCGAAAACCCCTTAGTTTTTTAACCCTAAACCCATATCGAAAACCCCTTAGTTTAGTTAAGCTTGTAAGTGAAACTTGCATATGGAAAACCCAAATTGTGATTATAATTTTAGCATATATTTAGCTGTGTTTTGATAGATTTGTAAGCTTAATTTGAGGTATTTTAGGGAAGAAATTTTGTTGCAATTAAAGCAGCATGTTTGCCGCAGAGCTCAGCTGACAGATAGTAGGTATAATTCACCGTTGAAGAAAGTCTTGTATATTTTTGGCAAAATGCAATTGAAAGGTGTGCTGGTTTTTGCTTTTGTATTTTCTGTTTTTGTGCTGATTTTTGCTTTTGTATTTTCTGTTTTTTCTTCCCTCTTAGAAAAGCTCTTGGTAGGTAGGTAAGCCTTCAATGTAAAAGTTCTATCAATTTGGGCAAGCAACAAAAGGGTAATATAGCTATAAATAAAAATATAATATTATATATAGTCTCTTATCTAGGAATTTTGAACAAATATTTATGCGGTTTAAAGACGACGCGTATTTTTAAAAAAAATATGCAATGCCTGCATTTTTTTAAGCATATTTTTTTTTGTGTTTTTCTAAATAAATATTTATTTAAATTTCTGGAGTTGGAGAAAAATTATTTATAATATCTAATATAAGTTTATACTTTTTAAATGCTGTTTTTTGTTTTTTTTGGTAAATTTTTTAAAGCTAGCTTTGGAATGTAAGACGAACATGCATAATTGATTAGTCGGTGCCTTCTAGATTATATCTCTACGACACAAAGTCAAAGAGGTTTGAAGTGGCATGTGACAGGAAGGTACATAGTAGCCGACGTTTAAATATAAACCTTACATTCTAAGCTAAAAGCAATTAATATCCTCGTCCTAGCATTAAGACGAAGGAGAAAAAGCTAAGAACAAACTCTCAATACTATTTTCTTTTTCTTATCTGTTTTTAAGAAAATTTCCATTGGAAGGAACAGGCCGGAAGCAACAACGATCTTTCATAGTCCTAGACTTGATGTAGGTTGGATTTTCATTTTTTTTTATGTAATTTTTTTAACATTTTTCCTTAGTAAATTTGACTTTTTAAATTCATTTGGATCTTTGTATTGTTGTTGAGTTTGGAGTCTAAAATTTTAAAATTTTAAACTTTGATACCAAAATGAATTATTATTATTATTTTTTTTTAAAGTTCAGACCTACATGTGAGAGGGAGTGAAAAAATATATAAAAAAAACTAAGATTCATTTCCCATTAATTTAAATTGTTAGAAGAATTAAAAATTAAACTTGATATCAAAGTATAAGATTATAAGTTTCTAGATCCAAACTCAGTAACCCTGCTAAAAAAAAAAATTAAAAACGACCCAAATAAATTCAAAAAATCGGGCCTACATGTCTTTAACTTTTCGAGAAAAGGAAATTCAACTGTCCTTCCTAGGTGAAGGATGGAATTAGGAACTCCACAAGTAACCGCGTTTTGGAAAAAAATAAAATCCCAAATGCCAAGCTTCGAGGAAATTCAAAGTGGGTTTGCAACGAACTTAAAAAGGACAACATGGCGTGCTTGATTCTGCATCATCATCAGAAAGGAAAATTAAGCTCTTGTTGAACTTGTTCACCTGTAAACAAGAGCTCAGCTTGCATACAAATATATGGCTGAAGCTGTCCTTTCTTTTGTGTTAGAAAGGATTGGAGAAGTACTGGAGCAAATCCAGTTATACAAAGATGTTCGTCAGCAAGTAGAGCGGGCGAGGGATGAGCTCAAGCGGATGCAGTGCTTCTTAAAAGATGCTGATGCAAAGGAAGAAGGTGACATGCGGGTGCGTAATTGGGTTTCTGATATCAGAAACGTTGCTTATGATGCCGAGGACCTCATCGACACCTACATCTTTAATCTTGAATCCTCGAGAAGAATCCACTCCACAAAGAGGTATGCTTTCATTTTCCGAGAATGGAAGCAGCGGTCCAAGATAAGTATAGGTCTGGAGAGAATCCACTTAAGGATTTCTGACATTTCTAACAGCCGCGAGACATATGGGATTAAGAATGTTGGGGAGGCAACTAGTCACGCAAACGAGATGTTGCTGAAGCTGCGGCAGTCATCTCCTCGAGGTCAGGACATGGACATTGTTGGGTTGGAGGAGGACATTGACACTGTGGTGAAGGAGCTTGTCCAGGAGGATCAGTGGCGGGCAATCTCAATAGTTGGCATGGGAGGGATTGGTAAGACCACTTTGGCAAAAGAGGTTTATAACCATGTTGATGTTCGAGCTTGTTTTGGTGGTTGCCGTGCTTGGGTTTATGTATCCCAAGACTTCAAAATCAGAGACATACTGCAGGGGATTATAAGACAAGTTTCAAGAACAAGGAAGTTTTTGAAAAATTTGGGAGAAGAAGAGCTGGAGGAGATGCTGTATGAACATTTGCAGAGGACGCGTTATCTGGTGGTTTTAGATGATATATGGAGCACAACGGCTTGGGATAGTCTTTCGAAGGCCTTCCCGAATGGTGGCAATGGAAGTAAGTTGTTGCTTACCACTCGTAACAAGAATGTTGCTTTGCATGCAGATTCTCAAAGCATTCCGCACGAAATGAGATTTCGAAGCAAAGAGGACAGTTGGAAATTGTTCTGTAGAAAGACATTCATCGAAAGCATTGATAGAGCATGTCCGTCTCAATTGGAGAAAATTGGAGGAGAAATTGTGGAGAAATGTGATGGTTTACCACTAGCCATCATTGTATTGGGAGGTTTGCTTTCGAGAAAAAGGAGACTGACTGAATGGGAAAGGATTCTAAACACCATTCACTCATACTTTGCCCGAGATCCAAATGGGGTTTCAGCTATACTAGCTTTAAGTTTTTACGACTTACCCTATTACCTAAAGTTTTGCTTTCTGTATTTAGGGTTATTTCCAGAAGACTATTCGATCACTGCACGTAAACTGTATCGGCTATGGATTGCAGAAGGTTTCATTCCACAACATGGAGAAAGGATGGAGGACATAGCAGAGGACTATCTGAATGAGCTAATTGATAGAAATATGGTTCAAGTGGCTAAGATGAGTGCAAATGATAGAGTCAAGCATTGTCAAGTTCATGACTTAATGCGAGACCTTGCTATCACGAAGTCTAGGGTGATGAATTTTCTTGAGACTCATGGTAATGAGGATTCATTGCCTTATGCTAACGCCCGTCGTCTTGCAATTTACTCTGACCATGATTATTTCCTTGAGAATTCAGATCCACGTGTGCGGTCTCTCCTCTTCTTTAGTGTGGATAATCAAAGTTGTTTAAGTGGTCTGCGTTATACCTGCAGAAAATTTAAACTCATTAAAGTCTTAAAATTGGAGGATATGAAGTTGGATTGTGGCATTCCAAACGAAATTGGGGAACTGTTCCATTTGAAGTACTTGGGGTTAAGACATTGCAACTTAGATCGGCTGCCAGAAGGAATAGGTTCTTTGTTTAATCTACAAACTCTTGACATTGATGAAAATTGTAATCTTAGGAGGCTTCCTAATGTGTTATGGAAGTTGAAAAATCTACGACATCTTTACAAGAATGCTTATCCATTTAATAACCTGTTGCGAATCGACACCCTACGACATCTCCAGACTCTGTTGGACTTACGAGTTGAAGATTGGAAGCAAACAAGCACTGCCCATTTAATCAATCTTCGAAAGTTGGGATTGAGAGGTAGCTTCAGCAGAGACACAGAAAAGATCTTTGATTCCCTATCCAAGCTTATGCACCTCCAGTCCTTGTTCCTGCATACTGAAGATTATGTGTTTCCATCACTCTTTCAACTTTCTTTTCTTAGGCGAGTCATCAAGTTGCACATGAGAGGAGGGATAACAAAGCTGCCAAACCCACATGAATTCCCTCCAAATCTGACTCAGTTGATTCTACATCAGTCTCGTCTTAGCAACGATCCTATGGAGATACTAAAGAAGCTTCCTTATCTATTTGTTCTCAGGTTGAAATCATCTTCTTACAGTGGCAAAACACTTACATTTTCTGCTGATGGGTTTCGTCAACTTGAGTTCCTAGAGCTTGAATTCTTGGAATGTCTGGAAGAGTTAAATGTTGAAGAAAATTCATTGCCGAAGCTTAGAATTTTTCAAATTTCCAATTGCAGGGGTTTGAGGATGATTCCGGAAGAGATAAAGTTTGTAACTACTCTGAAGGAATTGGAAATCAAAGAGATGCCAGATAGATTTGTAGATAGGTTGCAAGGTGAAGATTATTACAAAGTCCAGCATGTTCAATCCATCACAATCCTTTAGTTTGTTTGACTTTGTAAATCATAGTAGCGGTATTCAAGATTCTATTATGTCTCTTTTCTTCCAACAAATTTATTCTCCTTGCTTTTTGTTACTCTGCTAGCTCAAACATTGTAGCAATGCAATATCTTTTACTTGCTGGAGCAATGGACCAACAAAGACTGATTTCTATTAATTTATATAGAAAATCAATGCACTCTCACGCACAAGTTAGCAACTCACACTAGCACACACTCACTCAACTTTTCAGGTGTTACACACTAGGACATGATTTACGCTACTCATACACACCACTATTACACTCTAACTATTGTATAGCACACTCTGTTTCTTGACCCATGCAAAACACATCAAGCTCACTTATATTTATACCAATAATAGTCGGTTATGTTGCCGACTTGGATGGTTCTAAAATAACAGTAATAGTGGATATTTTACCATAATTTTTTTTATCATTTCCCATAAAATACTTTCTGCCTAAGCTTCAGTAATGATCAAGATGGTTCTAGATTAATCTAGAATGTCGGCATGGATATTTATCAATACTCATCCTCAATACCGACTTTATACATTGCATGTCTTTCTACCATGTTGAGCATTTCTCTGAACTTTGCAAGCTTGGTGATATTAAGCCCTTTAGAAAATAAGTCTGCTGCTTGGTCCTCTGTTATAATGTGCTGCATTTTATATAGTACCTTTTCTTTTTTGAAATGAAAATGTACCTCCACATGTTATATTCTTGCATGGAATACTAGATTCTCCATCGATTGTATTGCTTATTGGTTGTCACAATGGATTGGTACTGCATAGTCAATTTGTTGATGTAAATCTTCAAGTAGTTGTCTTAACCACATAACTCTGTGGGCTGCCATAACTGCACTATATTCTGCTTTTGTAGTTGATAGAAACATAAATGGTTGTCTTTTGTTGCACCATGAAATTGCTCATGTACCAAGGCTGAACATGTATGCAGTAGTTGACGGCCATGTATCATGATCTCCAGCATAGTCGACATTACAGTAACCAATTAACCTGCATTCTTCTTCTCTTTTACATAGAAGTCCCACGTTTATGGTGTCTTTAACGTACCTTAGTATTTGTTGGACTGCTTCTAAGTGAGGTTCCTTTTTATAAATCAACATTTAGGATTATTTCCTGAAGATTTGTGGATAGGTTGCAAGATGAATATTATTACAAAGCCCAGCATGTTCCACCATCACAATCCTCAAGTTTATCGAGCTTTAAAATCATAGCACTACGTGTTCAAGGTGCTCTCTATCTTTTTCTCTCTACCTTCTTTCAAACAAATTTATTGTACTTGCTCTTGTAAGGGTAGAAATCCTTTCTTTATATGTGAACTATGATAGCTTGTAGGATTCATTATCTTTTATTACTTGTTAAACTTCCAAACTGCATCTTTTGTCAGTTTTTTATTTTTATTTTATTCTACTGTTCTGCTCTTCAACTAGACATTGGAATAGCAGCCTGAGATTTTATTAAGAATGTGCTGTTTCTGTTTTATTGACATACTAAATTAACAATCCAAAAATGAAGCTTAAAAGAGCTGATATATGGTTTGTATTAGCTTTATATGTCACAGGCATAGATGTAAATCGTCTTCCTATCTCTATATTCCTTTTAAGCAAGTGAAGCTAATTGAGATGTCTTATAGCTTGAAGAGAGGTTTAAATACAAAAATTCTTTGATTGCATAATATCTACATTCTTTAAAAATGAAGGTCAGTAAAGAAAGTAGAGATGGTCTCGATATTATCCATTAGTAGTACAAGAGAAATGGGAATGACTTAAAGTTTTGCCCTTTTGAATTCAAACCTTGAATAGCAAGCTTTTATATTCAGAAACAGGGTTTGGAATTCTGGTGTGTTTCGGAGATTTGCGCATGTTCTGTAAATGGTCTCCATTTTACTTCTTTCGATGATTTTGGCTGATAGGGACTAGAAATATTCAAAATCTACTTTACTATATAAATATAGTTGTCTAGTATATTTATGCAACTTTTTTTTCTTCTTGGCAAATGTACGTGTGCACATTTATTACAACTGTGGTAGAAAATGAACGAAAAAAATACTGATAAACAATAACAATAAAAAAAAAATTAAGAACAAAAAAAAACATGGTTTTGAACTTTGAAATTCAAAGTAAACAATTTCCTGAAAGAAATGTCGTTTTTCAAATAAAAAAGGACGCATTTTGTATATTGATGAAAAGCTAGCGCATTTATCAACGCAAGTTAGGATAGATGATTATGTATTTTTTTTTTTAGTAAAATCTTCGAGTCTAGTGTATAAAATATATTTATACTGGGAGAGCTTTACTTTTTAGTGGATCCACTCAGCTCGAGCTGGATTAAAAAAAATTATATAATATTTCGATATCGACGTGTCAATTGATAAAAAAAGACCTGACGCATTTTTTATGCCTATCAATCGCGTGTACGGAATATTAAATTTTGGGACGAATAATTACTAGGTTTGACAAAATATTATAAATATAATTTGTAAATTTTAGATTTGTAATATGGGATTGAATGGATATTAAAATTTTCATCCACTAAAATTTGAAAAAATAATAATATAATAAGTTAAACCCGTTAATACGGAATATTTTTGTAATTTTATATAAAATAATTTTATACGTAATTTTAAACCCTTGACTACTTAAAAGTTAGAGCTTGCACTTTTACTATTCCTTTTGATGTGAATTTTTAAGGTTTATTTTAAATTTTGTGGGATGCATGCTTGGTTTATATTAATCCCATTAATTTTAAACCCTAAATATATATATATATATATATATATTTTATGTCTTTTATATATTTTTTTAAGATGAAAAAAATGTAATATTGAAATTATCTTATATATATAGATAATGTTTTCCTTAATGTTTAAAAGGTAGAAATATATATTTATATTTATTTATGTAATTGAATTTAGAATTTTTGTAAAGCTAACTCATTGCATTTTTAATGTGTTTTATTTTATTTTTTCATTTAGAGAACTACAAGATTAATACTTCACGGTGAAAAAAGATAATTTTATGAAAATTTAAATATCGGTGTTTTATTCTAGATTTTATCATTCTATTAGTTGTTAATATTTTGAATATTTTTAAGTTGACAATTATAATGCATATTCTTTAGCTATGGACTTGTTTGGGTCATTACGTGTGAATATTCGGCCCAGCTTCTTTTGGATCTTTAAATTTAGGTGGAGTTATTAAGTTTCGAACCTTTAAACTGCTAAATTTTTTTTGTTCTAATACCATATTGAATCATCACTGATTCTAAAAGCTCAAACTGATAGGAGATGAGTCATCGTATCTTTTATAATTTATTTCTAACAACTACGATAGATAATTAATATGCGTTTAATTTGTAATATTTTGAATTGACAATAATTAATTATATAAAATTTTAGTATGCTGATATTTTTTTAGATGTTTAATTTATCATTTGAAATATGTATTAATTTAGATAAAAAAATAGAAAAATTATGTTTAGCATAGTAGACACAAACACAACATGAACACATAATATTAACGAGTCAAATTCAGGTGAATAAAATTTGAATACGATACAATATGAATACGATTCAATATGATATGATACGTTGCCAAACCTAAATGCTACAAATATAAAATTTTAGTATCTAATTATAACAGTTTTTAATAGTTGATTAATTATAATATTTTACAATTATACAAAAAGTAAATCTAATAAAATAAATATTATATATCTATATCATTAAATACTAAAAAATGAATTGAAAAATTTAAGCACTAAAAATATGCAGTAAAACCCTTTTGATATAGAATTTCATTGAAATATATTATTTAATTATAAATCAATATTATTCATTAAAAATTATTATCAATACTATTTAATAATAGACGAATATTAAGCATTTATAAACTAAAGGTGAGGAGTTTTTCTTTTTTGAGTAAAAGTTGCCTGCAAGTGAATCCTTCTAAAATTACTCTTTAAAAATACATCTTTTGGAATCTCCGCCATCGAATCGAACTGTTCCACTTCCACGCCCTTTTTTTATTTTTATTTTTATTTTTGTTTCTTCTGGGAAAGAATATTCCAAACCCTTTTTTTGTTTTGTTTTGTTTTGTTTTGTTTTTGTTGCTTTTTTATTATTTAGCCAAAATGTTGCTGTACAATCATAGCTAACCGAAAGCGTTCCCAGTTCCCACCCACCATAACGACCTACTACTCTCCATCTACTCCTCAATCTCAACCTCATTCTCTCCTCTCTCTCTCTCTTGCTCTCTCTAGCGTGCTGAAAATGGAGGTTTTGAACTCTTGGGACCAATGGGTCGTGGAGGCTCTTTCAAAGCTTGAAGCTTTGCAACTCCTTCGTTCTCTCAGACCCATTTACCTCCGGAATGAACGACAAAATCCCGTTGCAATTGAGTACCAAAGCGACTCAAAACCCATTGAGGATGACTTCAAGGTGTTTGACGAAATGCAGCCGTTTGACCGGTCCTCTGTGGAGGTTGAGATTTCAGAGCCGACATTTCTCAAATGGGTTCATGAAGTTACCAGTTCTGGTTAGTTAATCATTGTTGGTCCAATTTCGAATTATTCTATTTAAAAATGTCTTATTATCTTTTTTATTGATTGAGCATAGTCAGTATTTTCTGTGCTTCAAAATATGAATTTTACATAATGCTTCTCATAAGGATTTTAAATTTGCGCTTATGGGTTTTCCAGGGGATGAGGCTGTCTGTAGAGATGATTTAGGTGACTTTAAATCAGAGTCATGTCCTCAGCGATTCAAAAAGTTACTTTTATTCTCTGGAAACGATTATTTGGGCTTGAGTTCACATCCTACTATTGGAAAGGCTGCTGCAAAGGTTTGTTCATGATATCTTTCTAAATGTTTATCTTTGTCTGCTTCTTAGTTTACCATTTTCTTAAAACTTTGGATAATTATTTTAAAATCAGGCAGCACTAGAACATGGAATGGGCCCCAGAGGTTCTGCTCTTATATGTGGATATACCAATTACCATAGGATGCTGGAATCATGCTTGGCAGACTTAAAGATGAAAGAGGTATAAAGTGCACTGCATATACTACCTTCAGTTCTTGAAAAGTTGTAACTCTGTGTTTCCTCTTAGTTTATAAGTTTGCAATTTCGTAGCAACAGAAGAAATATAACTTAATATGGTGTTCCAATTAGCAAGGGTGTGTTAGGAAAATTAACTAGGGAATTGGACTTGCACTAGGATATGCAGTATAAACAATGTAATTGTGTTTGACTGCATATGTTGTGTGCTGTGGATCTTGTTATTTGCCATTTGCACTTAAACCATGCTCGAAGTTTGTTTGTGTGTGTGCGTGTTTTTTTTTTCAAGTAATAGGCAAAATTTTGAAATTCAGTTCATTGACTGTGACCTTGTACGAACTGTCTCAATTATGTGATTTTCAAGATAATGGATCCCAAAAGATAAGTAACATGGTTAAAACTTATGATTACCATTTTTATGATTTTTATAGGTCTAACCTTTAGATGCATTTTTTTTTACATTTATTTATTTTTGAAACTTGGTTTTGGTATTTCAGCTGAAAACTGATGTATTTCTGTTTAAATTTTATGAATTAGGATTGCCTTCTTTGTCCTACAGGGTTTGCAGCCAATATGGCCACGATGGTAACGTTAGGAAATGTTAGCTCTCTGCTGGCTTCTGGCAGAAGACCCTTGCAGCATGAAAGGGTTGCTATTTTTTCTGATGCACTGAACCATGCATCAATAATTGATGGCATTCGTCTTGCTGAGCGGCAAGGCAGTGTAGAGGTGTTCATCTATAGACATTGCAACATGACTCACCTTAATGCATTGTTGTAGGTTTTTAATTTTTTCTTAAACATTTCATGCATGTCTCTAGTTGAAAATATAATTTCTTCTTTGCATATATCAGCAATGCGTTTTTGTTTTGACAGATCAAGTTGCACAATGAGGAAGAAAGTTGTTGTGACTGATAGGTAAGTCATAGTATCACAAATGCTACTCTCAATGTCCCCTTACGAAATAATTATTGAAATTATAGATAAACCTGAAATCACTATCTGCTTGATAAGCAATTGTGCAAATGATTTATAGAAGCTTAAGCTTTTCAAACAATTGATTCCAACATAGAATCATAGTGTTGGTTATTTAAGTGGTTTCATGTTCAAAACTGGAAGTCCTATTTCTTTTTGTAGCTGTTTTGGTGTTCAGATAATTTTTAGATGCACACGAGATTGAATGTTATCAGATTGGAAAATAATGTTTTCCTTTTTATAAATTTTTTAAGATTGATATTTGTTACAATATATTTTCCGCAATGACTGGGTTTACAAATAACCAATGTTGAGTGTGTGTTCATACAGCTTGTTTAGTATGGATGGAGACTTTGCGCCAATGATTGAGCTTGTGAAACTACGCAAGAAGTATGAATTCTTGTTAGTTATTGATGATGTAAGTCCACTTAATTTTTTACAATGTTGTTGGAAATTGAATAAGTTTTTTAAGCCTGTTTTTTGACTTGTGTTGCCATCTTGTAATTAAATGCTGACCCTTAAATATAAATCCTCTAAAATATAGAAGATGGTTGAGGACTTTTAATTTGGGCTTCAGACAAACCTTCATATAATAGATGGCCATTTTATTACTGATTCTTTATTCAATTGCACAGACCCTTTAAAAGTTGTGGTATGAGAACATGAGGTATATGCAGTGTATACTAACCCTTAGAACTGTGTAGCTAATCTCAGGGGTTTTGGGGTTCGTCCTTTATTATAAAAATAACATTTTAGATTTGGACGCTTCTAGATCTATCAAATTCCAACTTTAAAGCAAGTGAAGTGATCCATGGGTGTCAGCCATGAATAACCTCTTCTACCTCCTAGTCTTGTTCCACTGTTCCTCACTTTAGGTTGGAATATTCAATAACAAGTTCTCCTGTAATTGAGGTTATGTAAGTTACAGGAAAAAATAGCTTATTCACTTCTATTACATTGATGTAACTATAGCAGATGTACACTATGAATGCTACATGTACACTGTGAATGTTATTAAGAAAATTAATCTTTTTCTTTCAGGCTCATGGAACATTTGTTTGTGGAAAAAGTGGTGGTGGAGTTGCTGAAGAGTTCAACTGTGAAAAAGATATTGACATATGCATTGGCACTCTGAGCAAGGCTGGAGGTTGCCATGGTGGTTTCATAGCTTGCAGGTAATTATTCATGCCTTTTTTTTAAAATTCTTTTTATTAGTATAGTTAAATGGGATACTTTTTTACTGATGTTTACTGAACCAATTTCTTGATTGGATTTTTAGTTGGCCTACATCCTCTTATTTTATCCCCTTTCTCTTAGTCTTCCTTCTTCCTCCTCTCAAGACCCTTCCACCTTCCGGTGATTCGAAATTATCTCCATGAAGCACCTATAATCTAGAACCTCATTATTATTCAATATCATGTTCTAATTTTTCTCCCCCCTCAATTCCCTATTCTGAACCATCCACACCCCTCAAAGTTTAGAATTGCATATGTCAACTGTAATGAATTCAAATTTGCACAAGTTTCTAAAATCCTTGTAAAGTTTTAGTTGGCCTTTACAGTACTTGAACTTTCAATCTGTTAGCTTGAGATCACTCAGAAACTGCTTGTTGGCAGGCAGCATCATACATGGTTGAACGAAATACAGTTATTAGTGATTAAATAAATTCTTATACGTTTGTTACACCTCTTAAAAGTTTCATAAGTTGGTTCCATATTTCAGTGGAAAATAGTTCTGGATGGTTAGATTTTCTAGCATTTTCCAAGGTAGAGGGTTTTGGTAAATGATTTTAAAAGTTTAATACCTAATGTACTTTATCAATGGATTTCTTGCATATTTTCTCTCAGTATGTGATTTAATTTTCTTATAATGTCTTTTAATTTCTGAACAGTAAAATGTGGAAGCAACTCATACAATCAAGGGGCCGCACTTTTATATTTTCAACTGCTTCACCAGTTCCCGTTGTTTCTGCTGCCCATGGTAAGCCATAGAATTTGTTGATTCACTTGCATATTGAATATTTTTGGTTAATTGGTTTTGGTATAACGGTAGGTAACAAGGAATAGCAGTATTTGGGTTGTTTTGGCCAGAAGTAATGTAGATGCAGAAGGAAATATTCATGAAAACATGCCTTAAAAGAAACACTGTTTTTAATATGATAATCAAATTTACAAATGCTAAAATGAAATTTTCAGAGATGAGTGGCCATTTCTAGCATTGACATTTCTTAAGGTTATGTAAATTAGAAATTTATATAACGTTATACTAGCAATATTTTAACTATGCTGTGCCTCATCTAAATTATATATTACAGTTTTCCTTCAGTGAAATACTTTCCGTTCTTAATAACGCAAGTAAAACTTAGCAGCTGCTGTTATTGTTGCAAGAAAGGAGACTTGGCGTAGAAGGGAAATATGGAATCGGGTTCAGGACTTCCGTGCTCTCACTGGAATCCCCATCTCAAGTCCCATAATATCTCTTATCATAGGGAGTGAAGACAAGGCTCTGGAAGCCAGCCGGTGTGTTCCCCTTTATCTTTGCTGTTAGTTTGTATGTGTATCAATGGAAAGGTGTATGTTGCAGTGGAAGTTTTTGCTAAAAGAACTTCAAATTGTGTTAATTGTTGAACAGACATTTGCTCAGATCCGGTTTCCATGTGACCGCAATCAGACCCCCAACAGTGCCACCCAACTCATGCAGGTTTCTGGGATAGTCTTCATTATCTTTTTCTCCTTCTCTTAATGTTAGAATAATTACCGGCTCGATTACTTGTCGATGCACTTATCCATGTGTTTTAAATTTTGATTGAAAATAAAAATATATTTCTCAGGCTTCGAGTTACTTTGTGTGCGACACACACAAGGGATGATTTGAAGAGACTCACAGCTGCACTCTCCCGATGCATCAATTTTCATGAAATTAGCATCAATGGTTCAAATGGATATGCAAGGATGTAGGTCTTCATTCTTTTGAGGTATTTCCATTTATTCATATCTGTTTTGATAGTGTAAAGTTTGCTCTACCTGTAACGATTATTTCTAAGTCCTTGATGGTAGCAACCTAGACAAAGTATAATATTTATACGTCGGATGTTGCTTAAAGTATAATATTTATACGTTGGAAGTTGTTAATCATATCAATTTGATTTTAGAAACAGAAATCATTTCAATTGATGAATAACTTTGTAATTTTGAAATTATAAAACAATTTTTTAAGTACATGATCGTACAAGGTTTAGTTTTGTATCTTCTTTATTCCAAAGCTCAAAGTGGCTGATTGATGCGATGTGCTAAAAGCAGTAAAGCAACCATTACCAGTTTGAAGGTTCAGTAACATATTAATATGAGAAATTCACAGCCAGTTTTTTTTTTTTTTGATTGAGAGAAACCGTAGTAGTAGTTTCGTTATTTAATAAATAGAGAGAAAATTTTATAAACATTTTAAAATGTTTAGTATAATTTTAAATTAACTGTTAATAAAAATATATTAAATTAGCAGCATAAAAGTATATTAGTCTTTTAATATAGATTTATAAATATAAATTTATTTAAAAAAATAATTATACTCTCTCTCTCCTCCCCATCGCTTATGTTCTCTCTTTCTCCCTCTCTTTTTTTTTTTTTTTTTTTTTTTTCTTTTCTCTTTTAAAAAAAACACAGATCAAAAGGAAAAAAAATGTAAAAAATATTAAATTAAACTCATTAATATTTTATCCACATAATTTTAACAGCACAAAGAAAAAAAAATCAAATCAAAGAAACAAAATTCACTGGTCGCCAAGAAGGAAAACAAATTTAAAATTTTGTTTCATAATGTTGAACTACTAAGCATGGAGTAGAAATAATTTTTTTTTTTTGCCAGAGCCCAATTACAGTGAGAACATACATGGAAAAACAAATCCAAAAAAATAAAGTTTCTTTCTACACTACCATCAAGCATTGGCCATCAACCTTTGAAAAAGAAAAAAGAAAACAAGAGATAAATTAAAAAATGTATTTTGGAAAATAAGAAAAACTGGTGTTTCTTCCTTCATATCCTTCCTTCATAAGCTGTACAGATGCCTTCGTTGCTGCATTTTTATTTTCTTTTTACAAATGTTTAAGCAAAATTTCTACTAAAATTACTTCTCAATAATAACTAATTAGGTATTAAACCAATTGAGCATCAAACAATCCAGATCTGAAAATACTATAACCCGTCTAAATGCTATACATCCAAACTAAACTTAATGGACAATTCATTAGAAGTTTAGAACCTACCACTGCAAAGGTTATAGTAAACGTAAACCAGAAAAAGAAAGGGAAAAAACGAGAAAGAGAGGAAAGTAAAAGAAAAAGAAAAAATCAAAATTTCGGGGAGGGATAGAAAAGGAGAAGAGACAAAAAATGAAAGGAGGAGATAAAGAGTGGAAGAGAAAAAAAAGAAAAAAGAAAAGAAAAGAGAAACTGAGAAGAGAAATAAAAAAATATTATTTAAAAGAGAGTGAGAAAGAAGGAGGGGGAGAGAAATAGAAAAAGTGAGAAAGAAAAAAAAAAGTGGAAGAGAAGAATGAGAGAGAAAAAAATAAAAAAATATTTTAAATTTCTTAAAAAAGTATTTAAAATTTTTTTTTTCATGCTACGTAAAAGGAAAAATATAATTATGAACGGAGTTATTTTTTGAAAGATATTTTTGAATTGATAAAAGTATAACATAAAATTATATTAAACATTAAAAGTTGTATATAAAATTTGCCCATAAATAAATTTATTTGAATATCCCATTTAGTTAGCTAACTTTTATACTTTACAGATTTTTTTTTTTCCGCAAGCAAATTTAAATATTTTTTATGTAGGGAAACAAATGCGTTTTTTTGCAGACTCAGTCTTGAAATTTGTTTTGGATTAAATTACTAGGCATCGCTTGAGAAACGTGGACACAGGCTTTATTAGAGTTGAGCAAGAATACAAGACTGCCATTTTTTATTATTTAAGAAACTAAATAAAATTTTCATCAATAAAAAAAAACTAAATAAAATAATATAATATAATTGCGAGCTTTCTAAAAAAGTGCTCTATCTTTTCCAAGTAAAATGATATAATTTTAAGAAACCAAGTAAGATAAAATAATTTCAAGGCTATTTATATAAAAGCATTATTGGTGTCTCTTTTTAAATTTGAATGTGAAGATTATTTTCTTACTACTTTTATAAAAGATCAATCAAAATGTTAAAATTATAACCAACAGGGCATCAAACAAAACAAATCTTATCTGCAACTTTCTTTCCATTACAAGAGCAAAGAAATTAAGTAACTTTTAAGCAAATTCAAATTGTTCTCTTCGATTTAAAATAAGAAATAAGGGGATGAAACACAAAATGCATATAGAATATATATTTACTTTTTGCCGTTGTTTGAAACTCCTGAAATTATATTGTAATCGTGTAACACAATCCATTTTGCGTCCAACATTTGAAATATATATTTACTCCAAAAGAACTATAATCACCGATACATGTATCTTTTATTTTATCTCTGTGGTTTTCCTCTAAGGAGGTGACACTCCTCAAATCCCCAAAATTAACCACCTAAGATGGAGCAAAATGTAGAGACATTATTTAAACCTTAATCACCTAGGAACAAGTATTATGTAAATTAATTTAGCAAAAAAAAAAGTATTATGTAAATTACCTTCCAATGTCAGACAAAAAGACTAAAACACCCATTCAGTTTTGCCGGCGGGAGATATTCAAACAGGGATTACGAGTAGCCCGAGCTACCCACCAAGCCTCTCCCATATTTTCTTCTCTTTCAACTCCTCCATCCTCTTTCTTAGCCTCTACCAACTGTTGAGGAAAATAAAAGCACAGCATAGATAAATCATGAAAATGGGGTTATTTCCCTTTTTAATTTATTAACAGAAGGAAATGGAGGAAACAAGAAAAGGAGAATACCCACATGTTTGATAGAATCAAAATTTTCCACAGTATGATGTCTTCTCTGATAGGTGGTGAGAGTCCCACAAGGTGCAGTATCATCGTTCTGATCAGGAGGGACTTCGTTCAGGTTGATGAGAGAAGTTTTGGAGCAGGTCTCAGGTGGAAGAGGAGGAGAGGTAAAGGCTGAGGCAGAGGGTTTGGAGACGGTGCACAGAGTGGCTTTGCAGACAGGGCGTTTCTCAGCCAAAGGCTTGACAGGGGAGGTTGGTTGGGGCCCAATTGGAGGCTGAGATATATGGAGGAGGCGTGGTGCTGAGGCAGTGGAAGAGGAGACTGACGGTGGGGTTGGGACCACAAAGGGATCATCTACTTGGACCAAAAGCTGAGGTGTGAAAGTCATGCTTGGGTTTGGCCACAAGAAACTCCCCTGTGGCTTGCAAATCCTGAACCCACTCTTCAGTCTCTGTATTTTTGCTGCTTTGTCCTCTGTTACAGTACCTGCCACCTTGTCCCTTATACCCTGATCCCCTTCTATCATCTCACTTGACTTTAATGCTGATTTGTTCTTTTGCCTCGTCTCCCTTTCATTGTCTGATGGAGTTGTTGGTGACCCCATTAATAATGCTGGTGCTTCAGATTCTGACAGGAGAATATGTTCTCCCATTGTTGATTTCAGTATCCCCATTTGTTCCTGCATTAACTATCATTCTTTACTAGTGCAATTGCCAACTACAATTGTCATAATTTAACAACATCATTAATGATATGTATTACTGGTCTCCTATTTATTGATGTTCTTTCTTCAAATGTATGTTTCGCAAACATCTTAATTAAAAGTGACAAGAATAGAGATAAATTGGAGCCTAGTTACTTAATTTATTCATTTCCTGCATTTCTCAAAATAAACAAAATCATTACTCTTATTAGAAGCTGGGCAAGGAAAAATCTGGAACACATAAATATAATGCACTCTTAGTCTTTATTTAGAGAGGAACCCAACTTTGATGCCGTTCAACTGAATTAGTCATTGATATGATGCATACTGTCACTTGGTGAAGGGAAGGTTCAACTATTCATAAGTCCTGAGTCTGACTGATCTAAAATATAAGAACTCTGAACTCATGCATCATCAACATGTGTCCTTTGTGAATGTGATATAGTGCTTCACAACATGAATTAATCATTGAACTAGTAACTAATGAAATTTCCAATTGAAAGCACATGATAATCAGATGGTTAATTTTTAGGTCTGTACGTACCTCCATTCTACTCAATGATTGAGAAATTTCCTTAAGTTGTTCTTCCATTTTCGCTTTCCTATTCACCAATTCCACATACATTTCCTGCCAAAACAGTATTAATAAAATAGTTAAAAAAGAACTTTATCAAGTTCAATAAACAAATTAAATCAAACAATATATCTATGCACCTTCAGTGGTAGTGCAGAACCTTCATCCAATTGCAGACTTGTTAGCGTAGAGTTAGGGGTGGTAACAATAATTAAATCCTCATCTTGCTTCCTGGATTCAAGTTCCTGCATATCCCTGTATATCCAACAAAATATGAAAAACGGAAAATGAGATCAAAATAGTATTAAAAGACACATTTCCAATGTCAATACTGACAAAATAAAAGAGAAGGCACATATAAGACTAATGACAAGTGAAAGGTCACATAAAGGACAATAACATAAATCATAAGTACATACTTTTTCAACTTGGCCATCTCTTCCCTGAGCTCCTTCAGCTCTCTGGCACAAATAGGGTCTTGAGCAGGGTTGTCACCGGGCTCCCACCCAGGTGGCGGCGTCCAATAAGGATCCTGCACCCCTGCCTCCCTCCGAATATTAACCAAGTCAGCATTCTCTATCCAATACTCCATGGCTCCATCGGCATTGTGTCGTCGCCGGAATCGTTCCGTGCCTCCAGGCGCCACCTTCCCGGCCATGTGCTTCAGCAAATGGTCTAGCAAACCTGTATCCCCAATCAGCTTTCGGGCCTCAGATCTCAGTGCTGGCCTTAGCATTGGTTTTCCACATACAGCACCTTTTGCTTTCATAATTTTCAACATGTTCTCCTCTGCCAACTTATACCTTAAGAGAAACAAACATCCATGATTAGTAAACCCCATATTTAAGAGAAACAGATTGAAGCAAAATAAATAGTAAAATTAATTAAAGCTTAAGGGAGGAATATAAAGTTGTAACCTCGCAGCAGACCATCTCTCTATGTTGTTTTTGACCTTGTTTTTCTTAGTCCTATTGTAAACTATAATTTGATTTTGCTTCTGACGCTTTGCTGGTCTCGGATTTTGGATTTTGCTATTCTTATTTCGCTGCTTTCTCTTACTCCTGCGATAGGTCTTAGCCTCTGGTGCCCTTGCTTTGATATCTTTAATACCACCTTCTTTTATCTTTTTCTCTTTCGCTTCCTCCTCCTCTTCCGCTTCCTCTTCCTCTTCTTCTTCTTCCTCCTCCTCTTCTTCTTCTTCTTCTTCTTCTTTTTCTTCTTTTTCTTTCTTGTCGTCCTTACCAAAATCTTCATTCTCTTCTTTCTCAGTGCTTGATGAAGGCTTGTGCTTGTATTCTTCTTGCATCTCCAGGAACCGGACTTTCCGGCGCTCGCCCCACTGAACCATGTCAGTGAGCTTGAGTTCAGACCAGCACGAACCCCTCTTAGAAGCAACATTTATGCGGCCACCGCTTAATTCTGGGGGCGTCGATATTCTCTTAGAAGCCATAGATGGCGCCACCCAGAAGCTCCACGAGTGCCTCCTCTCTGCAAGTTCCTGGGGTCGAACCCTCCGGAAAAGCACTTCAGCCGCCATTTCCAATGCCATTACGTACTTCTCATCCAGCGCAGGCAGTTTTTTAGCCTCCGGTTCGCCATAGTTATTGGCATTCAATTGCGTACGGAGAGAGTGAACGCTTGGGAACCTCAACGACACGTTGAGCGTCGCTTTCTCACTCACCTGCCACAAACATCAAGTAAAAACCTCGTCGGTCGAAACCCAAATTCATAAAATAAAACCCAACCGCAAAAAAAAAAAAAAAAATTTGAGAAAAAGCTTTTACTCATTTTTGTGATATTTCTGGGTTGATATGAAAATTACATACCATGACGACCCGGATTAACTTGAGCTGTTCAGGGACTTGGGAAGGGAGCTCGGAGTGATCTATTTCATAGAAAGTACCCACTTTTATGTGCTCTGAAATCTCTGAAACATTCAAAACAACGTTACATGAAAGAAGGGGTATATGGGTAATTCACAGTAAACAGAGAGAAAGAGAGAAAAGGAAAAAGTATTACCCAGGAGGGTACTAGGTATAATAGTTGCAGTAGACATAGGCAGATCATGTCTGGCCAAAGAAGGACTTTGTGCACTTTGTTTTCGCTTTGCCAAGTACATAATCTCCTGCTAAAATAAACAGCACTGCTTAGCAGCCAAACATTTTTATTTTACTAAGAACCAAGCATATAATATACATTAGACCAATAATTTTTCTTATTTAACCGGACTATGCATGCACAGTGAATATCATATAGTACACTACATATATCAGTGTCACACGCTCAACACTATTTACATATCAAATTGACGCACTGAATCTGTTTGTGATTAAAATCAACTACAAATCTCAGGTCTCAGCCAAAAAAAAAATAATCAGCAATGCAATGCAATGATATTCTCTTTTTTTCTCTCCGTTCATGTGGCTTGTAAATCTAATTATTACATAATATACCGTTTTGTCTAAAATCAGCGTAAAAAGGCAGATTTTGCATGGGGAGCTATTCTCAGTGCTTTTGTAGCGCGTGAAGAAACAAAAAAAGCAACTCCCACTAGGGGATTCTTTCCAGTTATACACACCGTTCGATCGATTTCTTTTTGTAGCATATGCACCGTTGATCGGGTTTCAAAAGGTGGTAGTACAAACGGACTAATGGCGCGTGAGGGAGGGAACGAGTAACAGAACAAAAAGGAAATAAAAAAATGAAAAATGAATTTCCAGAAAGAAGCATGCCGTTTGGAGAGAGAGAGAGACTTACATAGCCATCTTCAGCTGCATCACCAAATTCACACGAGCTTTGCTCCATCATTGAGATCTATAAACATATACATAAAATCAAAAATTAAATCGTTAAAAAATAAGCATAGAAAATTTAAACCATGCAGATTCATGAGAAAGAAAATTTGAATCATATTTTTAATAAAAAATAAAGATTGATTTTTCTTATTCTTGGTAAGATTGATTTTTATATGATAGCAGAGGTGTGAGAAAAAGCTGGAAAGAGAGAGAGAGATAGAGAGAGATATGGTGTTTGTTTTCTGGGGATACGAGAAAGCCTGAAACTGAAAGTGTAAGGGTTCTACTTATAGTAAAAAGAAATACATATTGCGGCTGAGTAAGAAAAAAAGCTTGAATCACAAATACAGCAAAATTAGATGAGCGGACTTGGAGAAACTTGGCGTGCGAAGAAAACATGAAGACAGCTTACAGAGAGACAAAGAAACTGTGAAAAAATTAATGCGAAAGTGAGGGATTCTTCAGAGGTTTGACCAGCAGATCAGTATTTATCAATTTTCATAAATTTCAAAAATGAAAAACCGACAAATTGAAAGGTAGTAGTGTAAATGAATTTCCACTTCTGGCAAGTTTTGGATTGTTGATTTGATTTCAAAAAGTGAGAGACGTGGAAATGAGAAAAAAGAAGAAGAAGAGCTTCAAACACATTCCGAAATATGCAAGACCGAAATATAAAAATCAAACATACAAGGAACTCGAAAGAAAGCATATATATGGAAACCCATTTTTTTTCCAAGAACCATTTTATTTTCCCGGAAAACGAGAGCAAAGAAGGAAGGTTTTCAATATAAAACAGAATTAAGCAAATCAAAGAGCAAACCAAAACTCAAGGAAAATGTGAGCTCGTCGGATTCTCTCTCTTTTTCAGAGCGAGTAAAGCACGATGGAAAAACCAAATACTCGAAGGAGGTTATAGAAACTAGCTACAAAAAAAAATAAAAGATATGGATGATTCAATATCGGAGTTCGGATTGAAAGGATAGAAAAATATCAGATAGATACTCTGTAAAAGAAAAGAAGCAAATGGAAAAAAATTAGAAGATTAAAATACAAAAGCAGCGAACCTTTTCACTGAATAATGACGGGAAAAAGCTTGTTTCTCTGTGAATTTTACCGAGAAAATGTAAGAGAGAGAGAGTGAGAGAGAGAGAGAAGCAAAATTCTGTTATGCGCAAAACCGACTGGGCAGTGTGTGTGTAGGGCTATAGGGGGCAGAGCAGAGAGAGGAGAGAGAAAGAGAGGGAGTAAATAATAATCATTACCAGACGTATTGCATCTCACGTGCTCCTTCCTTCCCTCGTTTCCAAGCGTGTTGGTTAGATTTCTTATTTCCATATATGCCCTCACAATCCCAAAAATGACTCATTGGCCGTTTCAAAAGGAAGTGGAAGATAAAAGTACAATTACCAATAGCTTGGGGTTAATACAGTCATGTAACTAAAAGTTATCAATATTTTAAAACCAACCGATTAACCATATATCAATTTTTTTTTTCCGTTATTTTTTTTTTCGTTTTTTGAAAGGAATCATCACATTCGTGTTGGTACGTGGTATTCGTATTTATAAATTTTTTTTTATCTAAATTCGATGTATTAAATTTTCGTATTAAATATATAAATTCAAATTCGTTAATAAAATTATCGTTTAACCAATCTATTAACATGTTAAATTTATTTTTAAAATTATTTAAAAAAAATAAAAAAAATATATTTAATTTATATTTCATACTAAAAAATAATGAAGCACAGATAAACATAAATATTTGTATCTTTTTACAAACTAAAAATAAAAATTAAAACAATATATTTAATACATGTTAAAAAAATAACAAACCAATTAAACATAATACTCAAATCCTTCTACATAATTAATAATTGTGAATTCAAAATATGTAAAATATTACGAACTAAAGTTATATTAAATATTTATCGTGGCTAAGAAAATAAAATATGCATTACAATTGTCAATTTAAAAATATTTAAAATATTATAAACCAAATTAAAATTTTACATGCAATAGAAATAATAAAAAAATATAATCTTAAATAAAATATCAATATATAAATAAATATAAAAATTGTTATTTTTCAATGAAATAAAATATGAATTTTATAGTTTATTAAAAAAAAATTAAAAAATTAGCTATGAAGAAATAATTAAATTAATATTTTTCTTATCGTGTTCCAATCTGTTTTTTTATCGTGTCTTATCGTGTGACACTGATATCAACTCGATTTCAATATTAGAGACCCAAATCCATAAATTATCGTGTCGTTTCGTGTCGTATTATCGTATTATGTAGTATTTTATCATATTTAGAATCAACATCATCAGCCTTTTCAACTTGTACCTTGTACAAAAATTATATATATATATATATATATATTTTTTTTTTGGTCGAATTGTACAAAAATTATATGTATTATCACTTATATCGGAGTACATAATTTTTTTTTTGGCATAACATAAATAATATTTGCTGAAATAACATAAATTATATTTGAAAAGTAGTTTTTTTTTTTCCGAGTCATAATTGTAACTCCTTTCCATTATTCGTCGTGTTACTACTTTTATCTAGTTTTGATTATATATTTTTCAGCATATAATCTCGCGGAGAAAAGCTTTTGTTATTTTGGAGGTTGAATTGTAATTTTTTTGAGTAATTCTGAACTCATTAAATTTATTAATTAATTTTTTATTATCTAATGGGCTGTATTATTTTATAAAAAAAATTTCTTCTTGTAAAACATTATTAATTCATAAACTGCTATATTATTATATATATTTTTTAAACTGTGATATTATTAAATATAAAAAATTAGTTAAATTTTTTTCTAAGTTAATTAATCAACCCAATAAATTAGCATTATTTCATTCAAATTTTCTACTTTTCCTTTTAATTTTTTTTTTAATTTTTTTTTTTTATGCGTAACAAAAAGACTGGTGTTTCTAGCAATAGGCAATTAGGCATACGCCAAATCGATAAAAGACTGGACCATATCCATCTTAGGCTCTTAGCTCAGTATTTGGGCCTCGACAGGACAGTTTAAGTAGTATTTTTTTTGTTAAATTGGCTTAAAAACAATCTATTTATTTATTTGCTAAGTTGACTTCGAAAACAACTCATTTGCTATGAAAGTTCCAAATGTTGATCCAAATAAGCAAATACATGGATAACTAGTTTCATAACTTTGCACATTTAGCCTACATGGAGCAGGCAATACAGTCATCCCAATCACAGCACAAAGTTTACACATAAAATGCACATCCAAACCCACCCATATAATTGTTTCTTTACAAGGACAACAACAGTTGGGAGATTCAGAACTTCCCATTGCAGGCTTCTATGGTATCAGCACAACAGATCCAGATGTTTTCCTACCCTCCAGATCTGCATGTGCTTGCGCTGCCTCAGACAAAGGATATGTACGATTTACTCGAACCCGAAGCACACCTGATGCAACATTAGCAAACACCTCTCCTGCAGTCTCCAATAACTCTTCTCTAGTAACTGTGTATTGCATCAAGGAAGGCCTCGTTAAGAACAGTGATTTCACTGCAAGAGCTGATAATGGTATTGGATCTGGGCTTCCGGATGACTGCCCAAAACTCACCATGTACCCACGGAGTTTTAAGCATGCCAACGATCCCTGTACATATTTCCACATAAAGAAACTCATTTCAGGACACAATCAAATATAGTAAAGTTACTTGTTTTATAAACTATATCTCATTGAGTGCTGCAAATAGAAAAGTTAAGAACATTTCAAAGCTTTGGATGGTGCCCATGCATAAGGTGAAACTACAATAGATTAACGCTGTCCAGTAAACTCTCTTGATTGAATTTTCAGTCTCTGAAGAAGACGAGAAGATAAATTTCATTACCTGAAAAGTATCCTTTCCTACAGAATCATAGACAACATCAACCCCATTGCCTGATGTTATCTCATTCACACGGGCAACAAAATCTTCTTCCTTATAGATGATAACATGGTGAGCCCCATCTTCCATGGCTTGAGTTGCCTTCTCTTTAGTTGAAACAGTTCCAATTACAATGGCACCAAGAGCATTAGCCCACTGGCATAGCAGAGAACCAACTCCACCAGCTGCTGCATGAACAAGAACTGTATGTCCTGCTTCAACCTGTATGCAGAACAATCAAGTGAGATCTGATACCAAAAGCAATGGAGGTTGATAAATATAGAGATACAGCAGGAAAAAGAGGACGTTTGTTTGTCAATTACTTAGAGGAATGATAGAAGACACGCATACTCAATAGATGCAATTTAATAGGAAAAGCTACATTGTCCAAATGGTTAAGACCTCTAATTTAAGGAGTGACCAATTGTAATAAGCTACAAAATTTATCCTGTTTTGGTAATTGAAGGCCCTTTGGGATTGTGGACTACATAACTGACGGTAATTCTATTCCATTCTACAACCACAACCCTAATGCATGTAAAATTTGATATTAGGTCCCAAGCAAAATATCTATAACAAATAATTTAGAAAAGAATAGTTCTCTATATTATTACGCGTTTTATAATCCAAAACATCATTACACATTGATTTAAATATAAATTACAAATTTGACATCCTATATCCTAATGCTACTGGAATATTTTAAATATACCTTGAAGCAACGACGTAATAGAAACTGCGCTGTCATGCCCTTAAGTATGACAGATGCTGCAACAACAGGATCAATAGAGGAAGGAACAGGCACAACTTTATTAGCAGGAAGGATCTGCTCTTCAGCATATGAACCCATCGGATTACCAGCATATGCTACAAGATCGCCAACCATCCTGCCTGTTAGCCCAGTTCCTACTGCTGTCACAACCCCAACAGCCTCCATTCCTGAAGGAGAAAAGGATATGTTAATGATTAATTATAACTTGAACAGGTAATTGGGCTTATAATGTGCATTCAAACAAAAACCTATCCCATAAATTTTAAAATGCTAAAGAAATTTTTTTGGGAGGAACTTATACATCAATTCTCATATGATATATCTAATCAAGCTATAGCACTCACAGAATTCATCACTATAAATAGAACATACAGTTAATTCAAACATTACTAATCATATAGATGGCAACTGGAAGTGGTTATTCTCCGAAATTTTATCTTCATTGTTTTAGAAATAAATTGATAAATTAGTAAACATTGAGAAGAAACAAAACCTGGAGTGAAAGGCAACCCAGCAGCTTTATAAACCCCTTTGCGGAAGTACACATCAATGAAATTGAGACCAATGGCCTTGTTTCTCACACGAATCTCGCCCTCTTTAGGCTCTCCTATTTCAACATCCTCCCATTTCAACACCTATCATCATAATGTAATAATTAATAAATGGAAGAATGAAATCATATATATCATTACATGCTGCCCTCACAGACAGCCATCCAGAAACTAGTGACTCCAAACATAATGTAAATGCAAAGCTATATATTAACTGCTACTCTATCAATATAATGAGTATCAAGTTCAACACGTTGACCATTAGTTTAATTTGTTAATGATACAAATTATATTGCAGCCTAATCCCAAAAGGGCTATCAGTGCACGAATGGAAAAGGAAATGGGTTTTGCAGAAGTAAGCATATGTAACCAAAATTCACAAACATGAGGCATAAAAGCCCAAATTCCAACTCACAAATAGCTTTGATTTTACTACTCAAGATGTAGTTTTAAACAGACAAACACGGCAGATAGAGCAAAACTAACTCGAAATAAAATAAAATAAAATAAATAAGGCATACAACAAGTCACAGGAAGAAACAACAGAATGATCCTTCAAGATTAAATAATGAGGTTCCCTCATCTTTACTCATCCCAAAAGAAAAGAAAAGAAAGTAGTATATCTATAAGTAAGAAGCAGTATAAGATTGCCTCCTATGAACTGAAAAGAGTTGGTCTTGACAATCTAAGATCACTACCCATCTGAAAAATTACTTAATTCAAGAATAAAAATTCATACTTTCACAACAAAAATAATAGTACAAAGAGAGAGAGAGAGAGAGAGAGAGAGAGAGACCTCAGGTCCACCAAGTTCATGAACCCTAATGGCCTTAACCATATTTGGTGGTGATGCTGCTGGACTGGAAACTGCTCTAAGTGCTAATATCTCTGGTGTCTAGGTGCCAGATGATGAAGAACCGAAAAACGTGCACTTGGTCGAAATCCCTGGAAAATGTTTAGAACTTTGACGTGTGTGAAGCCAATTGTGATGGTAGACCAGGGAGCAGAAGTAGAAAATTAAAATGGCCCCAAAAGAAAAGATTGGGCATTGTTTTTTAAATCTTGATATTTTAAGATTTTTATTTTTTGAATAAAACAAGGTTACAGACGTAAAAATTTATCCATTAAGCTGTACTTAACTAGTTATACATAACAAATTGAACTTCTGATCAAAACGATCAAAAAATTTAAATTTTGATTCTCTTAGCTAAAGATTAAGACTTTTTTAACCTATCTAAAATTCTCAAACTTATATTTTAGGATATTGAATTCTCCTAAAGTAGCTTCTTACATATAACACCTTTACCTTACAATTAAGTATTAACCATTAAAACTTTACAATTAACATAAAATTTGTTGATTAATAGTTATTTGAAATAACCATATTACTATCGAATAAATAAATATATATATGCAATATTAAATATTATTTTTAATATTTAGGTAATAAAAAAATTGAATTAAATTATTTGAAAAATAGGATAATGGGTATGCTAAAAATGTATTTTTGTCAAACTAAATTAATTTTTAGGGACAATATGTTATACATAATCATGATTGGTACTTTTATATATTATTTCAATAGTTAAAAAATATTATTTATTAGTGTTAAATGGTTCAGGAACAAAACTTTTGTGTAATTTATCCATATTAAATTATATTACTAGGCTTGTTGGGAGTGATTCCTTATGAGTCGATTACAGGCTTCTCACAAATAAATGAGAAGGATGCCTGTTTGGTTTCCTCATTCGGCTTAACTCATCCAACACCCACATATGTCTGTTTGGGGTTTATTTAAGCATAAGCTTTTGAAAATTGAGGAGCAATATGGAAGATAGCTAGCTCTATAGGTTATCTTAGTCTAGACATTTCGATGAAAAGGGAGAATATGCTGGTTATGCTTTTAAATGACATTGATTCTGATAAAGGAACCTTTGTATCATGACTCTTGTGAGCATTATCCTCCCACCATTTGCTTAGCATCAGTCAGTGAATAGTGGAAAAAAAGGAGAAAAAAGGCTATGTTGCATGATTGTATCTAATAATACGTATATACCAAATTTCAATTCCCAGCTGATTGACTAACAATGGATCCATATACTTTTATTTATTGCTTAACATAGCAAATACATGGATAACTAGTTTCATAATTTTGCACATTTAGCACCGCCAAACCAACCCATATAATAGTTTCTTAGCAAGGACAACACCAGTTGGGAGATTCAGAACTTCCTGTTGCAGGTTTCTATGGTATCAGCACAACAGATCCAGATGTTTTCCTACCCTCCAGATCTGCATGTGCTTGTGCTGCCTCAGACAACGGGTATGTATGATTTACTCGAACCCGCAGCACACCTGATGCAACATTAGAAAACACCTCTCCTGAAGTCTCCAATAATTCTTCTCTAGTAGCTGTGTATTGCATCACAGAAGGCCTTGTTAGGTACAGTGATTTCACTGCAAGAGCTGACAGCGGTACAGGATCTGGTGTTCCTGATGACACCCCAAAACTTACCATGTACCCACGGACTTTTAAGGAAGCCAACGATCCCTGGACATATTACCATTTGAGGACACAGTCAAATATAGCAAAGTTATTTGTTTTAGAAACTATATCACAACTGAGTTGCTATAAGTATAACCTGTGTGATTAAAATAGAAAAGTCAAAAACATTCTAAAGCTTCGAATGATGGTGCCCATGTAGAAGGTGAAGATACCACAGAATAACTCTGTCCAGCAAAATCTAGATTGAATTTTCATAGTCTCTGAAGAAAATGAGAAGAGAAATTCGTTACCTGAAAGGTGTCCTTTCCTACAGAATCATAGACCACATCAACCCCATTGCCTGATGTTATCTCATTCACACGGGCAGCAAAATCCTCTTCCTTGTAGATGATAACATGGTGAGCTCCATCTTCCTTGGCCTGAGCTGCCTTCTCTTTAGTTGAGACAGTTCCAATGACAGTGGCACCAAGAGCATTAGCCCACTGGCATAGCAGAGATCCGACTCCACCAGCTGCTGCATGAACAAGAACTGTATGTCCTCCTTCAACCTGTAATACAGAACAATCAAGTGAGATCTGATCTCAAAAGTAACAGGGTTGCTACATATAGAGATACAACAGGAGAAAGAGGATTGGTGATTGTTAATAACTTAAGAGGAATGATGAAATGACATGCATATTAAAGTGATGCGATTTCATAGAGAAATATATTACTCCAATAGTAATAACCTCCAATTCAAGGAGTGACTAACTGTAATATTTTTCCTGTTTTGTTCTATTGAAACCCATTGGGATTGTGGACTACATAACTGAAGTTAACTGTCTCCCATTCCATAAACCCTAACCCTAATACAGGTAAACTTTGATAATAGGTCCATGGTAAAATATCTATACAAAAAACTTAAAAACAGAAATTGCTTTTGCATCTTGGTTTGTCTAAACTGGAAATTTAGATAGCAGTTCATTAACATCGTGTACATCATATATATACTCATAGACATAGTGGTGCATTGACCTCTTGAACAAAATACATTGTTTGAATATGCAAATGACCATACAGCACTAAATCAGGATGCCACTATGCAAAGATATGTAATAGAGTTGTTTGTAATATCACAATTATTATAATGCAAAACATCATCGCACATAAATTACAAATTTGACATCCTATATCCTAATGATACTGGATATTTTAAATATACCTTGAAGCAACGGCGTAAGAGAAACTGCGCCGTCATGCCCTTAAGTATGACAGATGCTGCAACGACCGGATCAATAGAGGAAGGAACAGGCACAACTTTATTGGCAGGAAGGATCTGCTCTTCAGCATATGAGCCCATCGGACTACCAGCATAGCCTACAAGATCGCCTACCTGCGTGCCTTTTATTCCAGGTCCTACTGCTGTTACAACCCCAACGGCCTCCATTCCTGAAAGAGAAAAGTTCGTAGTTAAGTTATAACTTGAAAAGTTAAATGGGCATATAATGTACATTCAAACAAAAATCTCTCCCATAAATGTTGAAATGCTAAAGAAATTTATTTGGAACTTATACATCAACTCACATATTATATATCTAACCAAGTTATTAGCAAACTAAGTATTTATCACCATGCATAGAACAATTTATAAATTATACTTCTAATAAAAACATTAGCTATCATATAGATGGCAACTGGAAGTGGTTATTGTCTGAAATTTATCTTCATTGTTCTAGAAATAATTTGATAAACTAGTAACATCGAGAATAAACAAAACCTGGAGTAAAAGGCAATGCAGCAGCTTTATAGACCCCTTTGCGGAAGTACACATCTATGAAATTAAGACCAATGGCCTTGTTTTTCACACGAATCTCGCCCTCCTTTGGCTCTCCTATTTCCACACTCTCCCATTTCAACACCTATTATCATAATCATGTAATAGTTAATAAATGGAAGAATACAATCCTATATATCATTGCTTGCTGCCCTCACAGACAGCCAATCAGAAATTAGTAAAGCCAAATACAATGTAAATGGAAAGCTATATATGAACAGCTGCTCAATGAATAAAACGAGTATCAAGCTCAACATGTTAACCATTATTTCAAATTGTTGATACAAATTCTATTGCAGCCTAATCTAAAAAGGGCAATAAGTGCACAGATGGAAAATTAAATGGGTTCTGAGGAAGTAAGCAAGTCATATCACAATTCACAAAATGAGGCACAAAAACCCAAATTCCAACTCTCAAACAGCTTCGACTTTTACCGCTAAAATTTATGGAACTTTTATTTAAACAAACAAACACGCCACATAGAAAACAACAAAACTAACTCGAAATTAAATTTAAAAAGAAAAAAAAAAAGAGCAGCCATACTAGTCACTGCAGAAGATACGCAGTGATCCCTCAAGATTAAAGAAGAAGGTTCCATCATCTTTACTCAGCCCAAAACTAAAAGAAAAAAGAAAGAGTAATGCATCTATAAGTATGAAGCAATAGTAGATTGTCTCCTGTTGAACTGAAAAAATAGTTGATTTTGGCAATCTAAGATCATTACCCATCCATACCCATCTGAAAAATCACTCAATTGAAGCGTTAAAATTATACTTTTACAAACAAAAATAACAGTAGAAAGATATATATATATATATATATATATATATATAGAGAGAGAGAGAGAGAGAAAGAGAGACCTCAGGCCCACCAAGTTCATGAACCCTTATGGCCTTAACCAAATTTGGCAGTGAAGACGATGAACTGCTGAAAAACGCGCATTGGGTCGAAATCCCAGGAAAAAGTTTAGAACTTTGAGAAAAAGGGTGTGGAGCCAAGTGAGATGGTAGACCAGAGAGTGGTCGTAGAAGCTCTTGGGGCTTATTCTGAAAATGGTTTGGAACCAACTTAGTCAACCTCACCAAACGCGCGGAAGAAAAAATGGCTGATAATCTCGACATTGTCGGAAAAAATGGGGGTCCGATTCCGATAAGGGGGTCAAAAAGATCAAATTTGACTCTGAGTGCTCGATTTGCTCTATAAGAAGATAAATACAAACCTTTCTTGCTTTTGATAGATAAGATAGATAACCTTCAATCCTATTCAAACAAGCAACGTGTCCCACATGCTTAATTTTGTCTTCTTGTTGTGCATGATTACTGAGCTCTGCAAGCCTTGCAAAAATCAAATGCGCCTAAATTTCAAATATATTATTTTTTAATGACGACAATATATTTAGTTTTATTTTCCATCTCAATAATATTTAAAATATGTTTAGCTAACAAAAATTAAAATATTTTTTATGTTTAAAATATATTTTTTATAATAGAAATATCAAAATTTAATTAATTCATACGTAATATAATTTAGGCATATTATATATACATTTTCTGAAATTTGATAAAAATATAAATAGATCATTTAGGTTAAAAAATAATAAAAATTTTCTATGCTATTAGCCAACCATCCAAAAATTTTAATTTGTCGCAGTTGAAAATACCATTATATTTTTTGGTCATTAAAATTTTTTATCTTTTAACTGATTTTTTTTTTATATAGAATTGTGAAAAATCTTAAAAAGATGATAAGACCATTCTTTGCAACAACAATTAATTTAGAGTCGCACTCCGTCATATTAATGCATTTCTAACGGCTAAAATTTACATTTACACCTCTTTGATCTCTTAACACTTATAAAAATCATCCATTATAGCAAAGACATTCACTTTTTTACACAGTAATCACACATCTAACAGCACATCAATTCTAAATATCCAGCAAGCTCTAAATATCAAAATGTCCAAAAGATATCACTCATACAACAAATTTTATCTACAATATGTATACTAAATATTAAGATTTTATTAAGTGATAGCAGTCAAATTAATAGACTTTATTAAATTTAAGAATTCACCATGTAAAAATCTTATACACCATTAAAAAATCAATTTTATACAAAAAATAAAAAATAAATAAATTAAAGTAGTTCTTTAAAGTTTTTTTTTTTTGATAACAACCGCTTTGATATTATAACAAATATTCAATATATTTATTAATACAATGGAAATAAAAATATAATATGATTATAACTCATTATTTTATTTTTATTAGTATTTTTAAATTAAAAAAAATTGATTTTGTTAACATTTAAAAATTTTGAATTAAAAAAGCGTAATTAAAACCCAAAAAAAAAAAGTGTAACTCAAGTAAAAAAAATAAAGACTTATAAATTTGTTACAAATTATATAAAAAGTAATTTTCTTTTTAAATTTTTTGAGGCAAAAAGAAAAATAACAATTTTCATTATATATATATATATATATACTTTTTATTCTTCTTTAAGTTTTATGTGTAATTACTTACAAATATAATTTTTTTTTATGAATACTTACAAATATAATTATTTACCACTAATTAATAACAAAATAATTTAATCAAAATAAAAAATGCTTATTTATATTAATTTTTATTTTAATTAATTTGAAGTTAAGCTGCATTTTGTATCTTTTATTTTTGTTTATGAAAACTTTTTTTAGTTTCAATTAACTTATTTTTAATTCAAAATTTTTGACTATTAACAAAATCAAATTTTTATCTTTTCTTTTTGCCTCATAGAGTTTAGAAAAAGAATTTAAATTTTATTTAAATTTTTAATAAATTTATAAAAAAAAAAAATTATCTTTCATTTTTTGTTTAGTTAAACTTTTTTCTTTTAATTAAACTTATTTTTAATTCAAAATTTAATTATATTTATTTTTGTTATTACTTAGATGTATTAAATAATTGTATTGCAAGCAATTATAAATGAAAATTAAAGAAGAATAAATATATATATATATATATATATATATAGAGAGAGAGAGAGAGAGAGAGAGACAGATGAAACAAATTTAAAAGAAAAAAAGAAAATAAAGAGAAATGAATAAGAAAATAAATTAATTTTTTTAAAAGTAAAGTATATTGGATCCTCTGAGGTTTACAACTGGCATGCATTGTTGGTTGTCAGCAGCTTTTAAGCATTGAAAGATAATTTTATCCTTGTTATGTTAATATTATCATACGCTATATAACGATACGAAAGATTTCTGTCATTTCTCTGATCTGAAGAATCCATTTGTATTTTTATCAAACTTCAAAGAGTAGTATATATAATATGCTCTATACTTTATCCATATATAATTTGTTTAATTATTGTTTTAAATATAATTATATTTGATAAAAGAGAATTAAATATCTTCTAAGGTTATAATCTCGGTCATATTTTTCTATGAGTTCCAACCTCAATCATATTTTTTATGTAAATTTATTTTACATTCTCCATTAAATAAAATTATATTTAAGACAATTTAAGAAGCTTTAGGAATATATTCCACTTAACTTTGTTAGATTAAATATTTTTATTTATGATATGAAAAGTTAACATATTTTTTAATGTGTTTAGTTCTAGTTAATTTAAATGCAGTGCTGTGAACATTTTCCTCACCTATAAAATTATGATTGTATTTCGAATGTCCATCTATGAATAAAAAAATGTCATATTTGGCCGCAGTATTTACAAGTAAGTCTGCAACATTTATTGGACACCCGTCCTTAAAAGTAGCCGGATTCAAATTTTTAAAATCAGTATATACCTAGTTGTTTTCTAACAAATACAATCTTTAAATATTTTTTCAACATTTACTTTTACTTTATGAGTAACTTCGGCTAACATCATTCTTAGAGATTTCTTATAGCTCCTTATCTTGCCAAAACGAAAATATAAGTAACTGGAATTGAAATTGTATTTGGAATCTTGAAGTCGTACTAAAGATCCAAATGTTTTATTGGCTTCCTGTGAACAACAAGCTCCTAACTAGTATGAATAGATGGAAGAGAGGATTACTGCAAAATGGCAACTGCCAATTTGCAACTCACAGGCTGAAGATTTTCTTTATGTTCCAAAGGACTGTAAACATGCTAAACCAGTTTGGAACTATTTGGGGGCTCGGGAACTGGATGAAAAGTTCTTTGAATACAAACATGAAGATTGGCTTGCTGTGAATACATCAAAGGCAAAGCTAAAATTTGGTTAAATCTATATGGTCATTTTATTGATTGTGAAATCGTTTTTTGCATTGGTTGTTATGGAAATGGAGTTTTAAAAGGTTTTTTGGAGAATGACTTGCAAAATCCTAGAAAATCTTAGATCTTATTAGGTCCTACGTTTGTGAAATGATTGTGAATATGTCTTCAAATGATGGCAAAAAAAGAAGAATGGTTTTCTGGGAAGGTTCCCAGAAATCCTTGGATCAAATTAAACACAGATGGAAGCTCACAAGCTCCAAAAAAGCTGGATCTTGGTGGTGTTATTCGTGATAGTGAAGTTTTGCAGTCAATCTTGGAATAGCTAGCTGTACTCTTGCTGAAATTTGGGGTCTTTTTCCATGAATTAAATTTGGCTTGGAGGATGGGGTATAGAAAAGTGATTGTTGAAATGGACTAAAAAATTGTGGTTTATTGGATACAAAGAGATATTGGGTTGTTACATCCTTGTTTTGGCATTATAATGGGATGCAAAGAGCTTTTTGGCAGAGAGTGGACAATTGAAATATGATAGTAGCATTATTGCACCCTAAATTATGCATGTTTTATCAAGTATTTATAAAATCTAAAACAAAACTTTGAAAAATTAATTTTTTTATTATTATTTTAAAAAATTCTTATAAGATTTATTAATATATATTTTATAAAAAAAATTATTATTTTTTAATGCTTGTTCAATTTTTTTTATTGGTCTTTATGAGTTTTTTAAGATATCTATTTTATTTTTATAAAATCTAAATAATAATATGTACATATTCTAGAGATTCTACATTAAAAGAAAAAAAAAAACATAAAGACCTATATAAAAAGAAGCAATAAGGTGTATACATCCTTGAACTTTAAAAATATTTCTTCTCTTTTGTTAAACTCGCAGTTTTTTAGGTTTCTTTACTAACTCATTAAGAAAATAATAATCCAATTTAATAGTTTTTTTTTAATTAATTTTTATATGAAAAATTTTAAACCATTGCATTCTGAACCATACAGAATTGCACTTTAGAACCTCAATTTTTTACACAATTGGCCATTTATATGACAATTATCTTTAAAAGTTAGCAGAAAAAAGAAAAAGTGTGTTACGCTGCAGCAAAAAGTGAAGCTCGTGTACATAATATCAAGATTTTTTTTTGTTTAGTGTCAAACTGGGTATAATTTAGGCCTTTTCCTCTTATTTGGGGCCTTAGCCTCCGTTTATCAAATATATATATATATATATATATATATATATATATATATAGACATACACACACATATATAAGATAAGAAATATGAAAGTTCATTCGTCTCTCGAAACTCCAGCTGCTCCTAATAACATAACAAAATATAAGGAAAAAAGAAAAGAAAAAAGAGGTTCAGAGGATATTAGAACTGTTACATTGTTTCTCCATGCTGAAAAGTTTTAGGAAACCATTATAATTTCTTGCACATTTAATTCTCAAGCAATTTAGATACACTTAATTTTATGATTACTCCACTAAATCTCAAATGAAATCCACACCACAAAACACCAGAAAAAAAAAATTAAAGTAGATCCAATCTTCTGATTAGCCTTACCATTTTAACTTAATGTCTCTTATGCATTGCTCTCACTTTAAATGTTCTAGTTTTTACGTAGATCCAATCTTCTGCATCGTTCAACAACTTAAAGTAGGTGTTTCTCCAAGAACGTTTGAGCAATAAAGGACCAAAAAGCCCCCATAGTCCTACAAAATATCCGATCCCTATACTAAGATAAAACCCAAAGCTTACAAAACCATCATCATCATCAGCTTCTTCTACATCATTAGGTTCAGTGCTGGAACCTTCCTCTGTCTCGTCTCCTGGGCACCTTTTTATGAGAGGTTTTCCACAGAGTCCCTCATTTCCCATATAAGTGGAAGCATTAAAGCCCTGTAGCTGGGTGCTCAATGGAATTTTACCACTCAAATTGTTGTGAGCCAAATCCAAAACTCCAAGAAAAGTTAAATCAGAAAAGCTTTTAGGAATGTTACCTGATATTTGGTTTCTCGACAAATCAAGAGATTCTAACATATGCAGCCGACCAAACTTTCCAGGAATGCTCCCTTTCAAATTGTTCCTTGAAAGGTTGAGAGATATTAATTTGTACATACTTGTTATGTTATCAGGAATTGTCCCAGTTAAATAATTGCTTGAAATATCAATGCTTCTGAGATGCATAAGATTGCTCCCAAACTCAAGCTCTAATCTTTTCCAAACAACTTCTACAAGGCCAAGTATTAGAAAAACATCTATCTCACTGTACATGGCAGTTAGATTATCAAGGCACTGTGGCAAGAACCCAGATATCCTATTATGAGACAGGTCCAAATTTTGAAGGGCTGGGAGATTACAGAGGCTTGAGGGCAAGCTTCCAATGAACTTGTTGTGTGGCAAGCGAAGAATTATCAACTTCGATAGGCGTTTTCCTATCCATTCTGGTATTCTTCCAGTTAACTTGTTTCTTCCAAAGTCAACTATGCCCAGCTCTGTACAATTCTCTAAGGAAGGCATTTCTCCCAAGAAATTATTATCTTGTAAACGCAAGACTGCAACATCTTGCATATAGCCCATGGAGTGTGGTATTTTCCCAGAGAAATTGTTCTTTGCCAGATTCAAGTTGATCATTTGCTGAAATTGCATCCAACAATTGGGAAGTTCCCCTGATAGTAGATTGTCAGAAAGGTCAAGATGAGACAATCTTGGAGTTTCCATGGCACATAAGGAAGACAAAGATCCTGAAATCATATTTTTGGAGAGAATCAGGGTGCTTATGTTTGAAGAAAATGGTGGCAATGGACCATGCAAGCTGTTAGAACTCAAATCAAATACCAAATAGGTGTAGTTTTTCGATGATAAATTTGGCAACTTCCCATGAATCTGGTTGAAAGAGAGATTTAACTCTATCAAGCTGGACGATAGATCCCAAAACTCATTGGGTATTGAATCTGAAATTCCTGCATTGGTGATATACAGTGTATGCAGTTTTCTCTGTCTCTGAATCCATTTAGGAAAAGCAGGGCCAACCTTGCAAGACATTATAACTAAACCTCGAAGTTGAAAAGGTGGAATCCAATCAGAACTAAAGTTGATGGACAAAGGATTTTCAGAAATAGCCAAATACTGTAACCGGGAGAGATTCAAAAAATGGACTTCAGTTATGACACCCTCCAATGAATTTGAAGAAAGATCCACCATTTCAAGGCTCGAAATTTGCCCCATGCTCTCTGGTACAGATCCATTCAGTTTATTTTTGGAAAGAAACAACATCTTTAGAGATGAAAGTCCTGTCAAATCTGGTATTGAACCAGTGAATTGGTTATCAACTAAGCTCAAGATTTGTAGCTTGGAAAGCGACCCAAGATCCTCTGGGAGAGACCCACTCAATTTGGTACCTTCAATGTGCACGCTTACCAAGGATAAAAAACTTGTAAGATTGGGAAATGGCCCCCAGAATGGATTCCCAGTTAGATATAGGTGTTTCAGGGTATCCCCAATACAGGACCAGTTTTCCATGGAGTCGTGAAGCCGATCAGAAAGGTTGTTAGACCATAAATTTAAACTCTCCAAGCTGCATAAGTTTTGAAAAGATCTTGGTAGCCCGCCTTCGAGATTATTAATGGAGAGATCCAGATATTCTAAAGAAACCATGTTTGTGAAAATATTTGGGATTGGACCCTGTAACCCGCATTCCATTAATTCAATGCGAAGAAGATTGCTGCTGACATTAACCAGCCAGAAGAAAATTGGAGATTTCAGAAAGTTACTAGAGATGTCGACGACTTGAAGAGAGGTGGAAGAATTAAGAAGGGGAAGTAATTTGGGATTGACATCAGGAAGATCACATGAAGAAAACCGAAGCTCTATCAGCGAAGAAAGCTTGCTTATGGATTGTGGCCAACTCACAGCCTCACTAAGATTTAGACCAGACATGTTAAGGATTCTTAAAGAAGAAAGACGAGACAGCCACTCGAGGTTATTTGTAGAAACTGCAGAGTTCCATGAAAGGTCAAGAGTATGCAGATTTGAAAGGTTTCCAAGTTGGGTTGGAATGGATCCCATAAACCCAGCACCAGCAATTTTAAAGTGTTTCAATCTATTCAGAGAACCAATAAAACTTGGGATTCTAAGCCCTTCAAATGAATTAAAACTGAGGTCTAAGTAATTCAAGTATGGAAGTTGGAGAAGTGAAAGACTTATCTCACCTGCTAAAGGTTGCACATGAGAGTAATAATCAAGAATAAAATGGAGATCTAGCTTGGTCACATGACTTGTTTGGTTGTCGCATGTTATTCCTTTCCACTTGCAACAATCTCTTTGACTTTCCCAAGAGGAAAGAACGTTGGATTCGTCCACTAGGCTTTGTTTGAACCTGAGAAGAGCTTTCCTTTCTGTGTCTGTGCACCTGATGTTGGAAGCAATAGCAGAAGCCATGAGCATGCATATAATCCCAACCTGCAACGCAAAGTGAGAAGTCTGTCTTATTTTGTTGATCCACATAATAATGATGGTGAATGTCCTAAAGCTGTCTGAACTTGAAAGCATTTGAAAACAAGTTCAACAAAATTTTGACATAAGTCTGTGGAAAAGGCTTAGTTGCCACAAAACAAAAGCGGATAAAGAATTTGTTTGCTTCAAGCTAATAGCCTCAAACTGTCAATATATGATATAAGAGATATATTATAGCTTTCACCTCAATATGCTAATAATATTCATTCTTGTTCAACAAACTGATTCTACTTTGTCCTTATGCATATCCAAACATTTATTTATTTATTTATTATTATTATATTTGATATTAGAAATTTAGTACTCTTTACTTCATTTGGTCGACCTATTGTATATGCGTTTATAGCCAATCCATTTATTCAAGGTTCTTTGACCTTTTTCAACCAAAAAAAAAAAGGTTCTGACTTTGGTACCTTTTCCTATAACAGACTAAGTAAAACGTAGAAATTTATATTCGTACAGATTTTTTAACCCGTCCAAACTCCAAAGGCTATTTCCTGCTCTTTAATTAGTCTTCTCTGGATTTTTAAAGTTGCAGGTTACAAGTAACAGGTCCGTTTACATCGGTTTGACTAAAATGCGGACTATTTAATTCCTTCCACCTGTACAGTCCACAGGGATGTGTACTATGTTAAACATCTTCAAATCTTTATGTGCCCTAAATTTAAGGATATGTTGGTTTAGGAAAATTTAAAGTATTTATTTCTTTAAGAATACATATACTCAATAATACAAGCATGTTACAACTATATGACATACAAGCATTTTACAATTATTAAAGCATCTCCGATGACTCTTTTTAGACAAATCTTTTTTTTTTGCCGTTNTAAATTAATTTGGCACGACAAATCTTTTTTTTTTGCCGTTTGAATTTTTCTTCAATCATCATCTGTGTTCTTCTTTCTTTAACCCAGTCTTTCAATTCTTCAATAATCATCCTCAACGTTTTTTTTTTCACCTGTTCTAGGATCTATGTGGAGCACGCTTACGGAAGATCTGGCAAAGTCAGTATCTTCAACTTTAAAGGGTAAGGGTTTTTTACCAGACTTGAATTTGGGACGCGAAAATGGTGCAAGAAGTTGACTATAGAAAACGTACCAAAGTGTTGTGCTGTCATCTAGCAGGGGTGAGCTTCCGTCTCAGTCATCGTTATCAAGTACCATCCTCAAATTCCTTCTAGTTGCGTTGCACTACAATCCACTTCATCCTCTGAATATGCCAACTCATCTTCCACTTGCTGATCTGGCAAATCATATAAATGGTTGACAGGCAAAGCACCCAAGTAACTTTCACCGTCAGTCCCACCCACTTCAGCTTCTCTAGAGTCATTCAAACTAGTTAACATGGTTGAATTCGATTTCTGCATGCTCCAGCACACTTGAATTTAAATAATCAAAAAGGCCAGCTTATATGATTAGAATACAAAAACAAAAAACAAATGTCCTAGTTTTTAAAAAAGTGTATTCCATGCGGTTATGGAAGACTGGCATAACAAAAGGCAATATTGTCTGGTAATACTACAAAATCAAAACTTTGATTAACAAATGATTGATTATATCATTGCTTAACAAGTAACTTCGTGGTTACTACTCATAGAGATTTGCATATTTAGCCCATATGGAACAAGCAAACAGTCATCCCAAACAAAGCACAATTTTTATCTTACAAAATGCATACTTACAAAACAACCCATATGACTCTTTCTTAACAAGGAGGCGTTTGGAAATTAAAAAACTTCCTGTTGGAAGTCTCTTAAGGTATCAGAACAACTGATCCATAAGTTTTCCTACCCTCCAGATCTGCATGTGCTTGAGCTGCCTGGGACAAAGGGTATGTATGATTTACTCGAACCCGCAGCGCACCTGATGCAACATTAGCAAACACCTCTCCTGCAGTCTCCAATAGATCTTCTCTAGTAGTTGTATAATGCATCAGTGTAGGCCTTGTTATGAAAAGTGATTTCGCTGCAAGAGCTGATAATGGTATTGGATCTGGGGTTCCGGATGACTGCCCAAAACTCACCATGTACCCACGAAGTTTTAAGCATGCCAACGATCCCTGTACATATTTCCATTAAGAAACTCATTTCAGGACCACAATCATATATAGAAAATTTATATTTTTAGCAACTACACGGCACTAAGTTGCTATAACCTGCATGGAGAAATGCAAATAGCTAGAGCTTTGAATGATGGTGAGTGATGCCGATGTAGAAGGTGAAGCTAGAATTACTGTCCAATAGATTCCATTGATTCAGCCAATAAAGAAAATGAGAAAAGAAGTATTCATTACCTCAAAGGTATCCTTTCCTACAGAATCATAGACAACATCAACCCCTTTGCCTGATGTAATCTCATTGACAAGGGCAACGAAATCCTCTTCCTTATAGATGATAACATGGTGGGCTCCATCTTCCTTTGCTAGAGCTGCCTTCTCTTTAGTTGAGACAGTTCCAATGACAGTGGCGCCAAGAGCATTAGCCCACTGGCATAACAGAGATCCAACTCCACCAGCTGCTGCATGAACAAGAACTGTATGTCCTGCTTCAACCTGTATACATGACAATCAAGTAAGATTTGATGTCAAAAGCAATGGGGGTTGTTACATATAAATATAGAACATGAAAAGTGGACCTCTGTTTGTTGATAACTTCGAGGAATGACAAAATGACATGCATATTCAAGTGATGCAATTTCATATAATAAGATATATTTTCCTAATGGTTAAGACCTCCAAGTTCAAGGAGTGGCTGATTGCAATAAACATAATTGAAGATAACCCTCTCCCAGTTCATAAACCCAATCCTAATAGATATAAAATTTGATACTGGTCTGTAGTAAAATATCTATAATAAATACCTTAGAAAAGGTATTGCGTTTTGCAACTTGGCTTAGCTAAACTGGTGAATGGGTATATAATAGCAATTTATATCTACACACCTTTAATATATCTAAGAGCAATTTATTAACATCCATATGCATCATCTACATATCTTGACATATTTGTACATTCACCTGTAAAATAGTGCTTTAGTCCTCTTGAACAGAATACATTTTTATGAATCTGCAAATAATTATACAGCAGCATACGAGGATGCCACTATGCAAAGATCTCTGAGGGGGTTTTGCATATTATTACAGATTTTGATTCAATGCATCATCACATATTTCAAATATAAATTACAAATTTGACATCCTATATCCCAATGTCAATGTACTATTTTAAACTCACCTTAAAAGAATGACGAACTAGATATTGAGTTGTCATGCCCTTTAGAAGAACAGAAGCTGCAATATCAGGATCAATAGAGGAAGGAACGGGAACAACTACATTTGCAGGAAGTATCTGCTCTTCAGCATATGAGCCCATTGGCCTACCAGCATAAGCTACAAGATCACCAACTTGCCTGCCTGTTAGTCCAGGTCCAACTGCTGTCACAACCCCAACAGCCTCCACACCTGGAACAGAAAAAGATATGTTCATGATAGGTTATAACTTGAAAAGGTAAGTGAGCTTTAGAATGTGCATACATACAAAAATATCTCCATAATTTTTTATTTTTTATTTTCTTTTATGGGAGGAAATTATCCATCATTTTCAATTTACTGTTTCTATATCTAATTCAGTTGCTAGCCATTATAGTATCGACCACAAATAGAACAATTCACATAAGCTAACCAAAACATTAGCAATCATATAATGGCATCTGGAATTGGTTATTTTCCCAAATATATCTTCATTGTTCTGGAACTAAATTCATAAACTGGTAAACTTTGAGAAGAAACAAAACCTGGAGTGAAAGGAAACCCAGAAGCCTTATAAACCCCTTTGCGGAAGTACACATCAATGAAATTAAGACCAATGGCCTTGTTTTTCACACGAATCTCTCCCTCATTTGGCTCTCCTATTTCCACATCTTCCAATCTCAGCACCTATCATCATTATGCAATAATTAATAAATGGACGAATGAAACCATAGATACCATTGCATGCTGACCTCACAGACAGCCATTCAGAAACTAGTAACGCCAAACAGAATGCAAATGCAAAGCTACACATTAACTGCTGTTCATCAATATAACAAGTATCAAGTTCAACATGTCAACCACAATTTGTTTATGATACAAATTCTATTGCAGCCTAATCCCAAAAGGGCTATAAGTTCACAAATGACAAATTAAACGGCTTTTAAGGAAGTAAGAAAATTGTATCACAATTGACAAAAAATGAGGCATAAGAGCCCAATTTCCGATTCACATATAGCTTCGATTTTACCACTCAAGATTTATGGAGCTTCATTTAAACAGACAAACTCACCACATAGAGCACAACAAAAGTAACTTAAAATAATAACAATAATAATAATAATAAATAACATACAAATCACTGGAAGAAGCAACAGACTGATCCATCAAGATTAAATAACAGGATTCAATCATCTTTACTCCAGCCCAAAACAAAAAGAAAAAAGAAAGAGTAATGCATCTACAAGCAAGAAGATCGTCTCCTATTAACTGAAAAGAGTTGAGTTGATTGTCTCCTACCCATATGAACAATCACTCAATTCAAGCATAAAATTTTATACTTATACAACAAAAATAAGAGTACAAAGAGAGAAAGAGAGCCAGACCTCAGGTCCACCAAGTTCATGAACCCTAATGGCCTTAACCATATTTGGTGGTGATTCTGCTTGAGTGGCAACCGCTCTAACTGCTAATCCCTGGTTTCCAAGTGTAGATGATGAAAAGCACAAAAAACGTGCTTATTCTGTAAATCCCTTGGAAAAAAGTTTTGAATTTTGACTAAAAAGGTTTGGAGTCAATTGAGATTGCAGACCAAGTAAGTGATCCTAGAAGCTATAGAGGCTTATTCTGAAAATGGAATAGAACCGATCGAGTTAACCTCACCAAACCCATTTAACTTATATTATATCAAAACTGAACAAAGGCTGAGGTAATTTTACCATCAAAATAAAAAGCTGAGATATAGGGAAAATAAAATGGGTATAGAGAAAAATAGTTTAGGCCTCTTTATTTTAAAATTTTTATTTTATAATAAGTCATGGAAAATTGTTAATTATTAATAAAGAAATCGATGACAATAAAATACCAAAAGACTGTTATTCATGAGACAATCCTGTAGCGAAGAAGCTCAAAATAACATGGGATATTCTTCTACTTAGTAATTCATGTCATTTTGAACTTCTTCACCACTAGGTTGGCGGAAAATTTAACGGTTTTTTTTTGTTTTTATACATAAATTCAAATTTATAATAAAACTCTATTATTTTTTCTCTCTCTCTAGATTATTTAAGAAAAACTCAATATCTAATCAAACATGGCATTATTATTAATAGAAAATGACGATTCAGTCTACAAGTTTATATTAATTTGTATATGTTAATTTCATACTGAAAACTCTTATCATCTTTTATTTCAATAACATGTCGATAATAGCAACAAAAATGCAATGGAAGCTTATGTGGTACATATAACCAATCAAGTGAAGACACTTGTATTACTAATATATACAAGTCATATTAATGAGTCAAGAGTCACCGTCTCATTCCTTCTTCATCTCTCTCCGCCGAGCCTCTAAATCTATCCCAGGCCGTTCCATCTTTTCTTGTCACTCTACATATTCCTTTATTTTTGACGTAGGAAGTCTAGACTAATGAAACCGGCAAGATAAGCTAAAGAGAAGAGTGAATTCAATTCAAAGCTTAAGACAAGATTTCATTAATATTCATAAGCAAACCAGCTTCAGAAAACAGTAAAAATGGTGGTTCTAACATTCTGCTGAAGGTTGGAGACGAAGAGAGATTAAATATTGTTCATCCAACCCTTCTCCAGCAGACACGTGTATTCCACAAAGCAAAAGACAGTAATAACCTTACCACTAAAGCAAACGGTACCATTCTATTTAAAACAACAAAAGGAAATAGAAAAGCAAGCTAAACGACAATGCTGGCTATTCAAAATGCAGAGGCAGCATCAATTAAGTTATCTCTCCCTTCGCGTATGTGAGATCAAATCCCCTTCTCAAAACAAAATTAGGGCTTGAGCCCAAGAGAGAGAGAGAGGTGCTTGAGAATGAAATGTAAAGGTGTGAACTTTTGGCCTTTATTTCACGAGATCCTTCATCATTCACTCTGTAACATCCCGTTTCGAGAAAAATAATAAAATTTTCAAGTTTGACCAGGTTGACTTTTAGTGGGCTCGGAGTTGACTTTTTGTGTGGTTATATTTTTGCTTTGACTATGGTACCGTTACATAGAGCTAGTCGATACGAGTTCGTAGACTAGTAGTACGCTTGATTCGGAGTTAAGACCAGGAAGTTATGGTCATTTTAGTTTGAAGGGCAATTTGGTAATTTGGCAAGGACTGATATTTTTGGACGGGAAATGACCTTTTTGCCCCTGCCTTCATCATTTTAAATTTCCAGAAGGGTCTGGATTTTTGGAGAAATTTTCCCCCCCCCCAGCCGCGTCACTTCCGCCACTTTTCCCACGCCGGTAGCCGCCACACGGTGGCCGGACTTGGCCAACCACCACCCGGAAATCAAAGCCAGCAACCTCCTCTTTCTTTCCCCACCGGTGGTTCGCCGTGAAACCACCTGGACCGCCGGAAATCGCAACAAAACCGAGAGCTCGTGAACAGTTTGAACAGTCGCGACACCACCTTTGGCCGGCCATATCTCATTGTTCCGATGGAGTTAAAGAGAGTTCTTGGTACCGTTGGAAAGCTGGTGCGATGATCTACTTTTTGGTACCGAGTTTGACGCCGGAAACTGCCGGAGCACGCCGGAAAACCGCCGCAAAGTCTCGGAAAAACCACCCCGAGGCAGTCACCTTTCCGGCTAGATCTGCTCCTATCGCCGGCGAGTGGCACAACACAGCCACCACCATCGGACTCAGAACACGCCGGCGACCAGATCTGCACTTTCCCAAGCTCCGACGACCACCACACGCGCCCCACGCGCCGCCGTGACCGAGCCTCACGCGCCGCCGCCGTTTTGCTCCACTGCTGGCGAGTGGTTGCTCACCTCCCGTCCCACCGCGTTCCTAGGGTACCCACGCGCCGCCCACGCGCCGCCGTGACCGAACCTCACGCGCAGCCGCCGTTTTGCTCCACCGCCGGCGAGTGGTTGCTCACCTCCCGTCCCAACGCGTTCCGGGAGTCGTGGGCAAGCTTGCTGTCCAGTCAATTTGACCCAATTTCGGTCGGATTTGAAAACGCCCAATTCCGGTTGAGGTCCGATCTTCCGGGATCGATTCCGATCAATTGCTACAACGAATCTTGAAATTGAAGGTAGATTCTCGTTCCTTGCATCTTCAATTTCGTTTCGGTATAAAGTTTGTTGAAATCGGACTTGAAACGGAAAAATCCATTGAATTTAGGGATTTTTGCCGATTAAGGGCATTTTTGTAATTTTCGAAAATATTGGGATATTTTCGTAATTACTGAAAATGTTGGGCAATCTTAGTATTTAGTGTTTTAATCTTGTATTGGACACTTAGAGGACTCCTTTGAGCCTTTGGATAGTTTTTGATAATTCCTTTGGATAGTTTTGATAATTAAAAGATTTTTCGGTAAATTACTTTTAGGTGCTCGTGCACGTTTGAGGGCTGGACCGGAGATCCAGCAAGAGCACGCGTCAAACCAGTGAGTGCATTTATTTTCTAAATAATTTGGGGATATATGCTATATTTGATTTCATTTCTATTAATTTGTTTTGATTGAATTTTCTTGTGCATTTAAATTAAGATTATTAATATGTTTTATGATGATTTAAATATTTGCATGGGTTGATTTTATGATTTGATAGATTTCATATTTATTGGAATATTTATGAAATTTGTGTTTTAATTGGTTGTTTAGCGAATTTGAAATGTTTTGGAGATTTTACGATATTGTGGAAATTTGGTGATTTTAAAGAAAAATTGTGACTTTGTGAAATTTAAGAAAATTTTGGGGCAAATTTTTAATATTCGATATAATTGTTGCTTTTCATAAATTCTGTTAAATAGAAGATTTTGGAAAATTGTTTAAAATTAAAAGGATTTGCAAAATGGTTTTAAAAATAAAGGATTTGAAAAATTGATGATATCATGGATGATTTTATAAATGATTTTGAGGAGTACCACACTGTATCGAGATGTACCGAGTTATATGAGTTCTATGCGCGCTATTATTATTATTATTATTATTATATATGCCATCCTCTGCTGCGGACACGTGTCGAGAGAGAGATGATGAGGATCCTGCCATGATGGGTTTGGGACGCCGATTCGTTGTGATGACTGAGCCCCCCTCCCCCGCCTGTGACGCCGTCAGGACGCTGAGGGTCACACGGCACGATATATGCTGTGGTACCTGTTGATTTTATGATGGTTATGATTCATTACGGATTTTATACCG
>QANX01003647.1:0-24166 GCA_003254975.1 Ochetophila trinervis
TCGAGCTATTAATTATTCCATATTTTTTTTTGGTAAACTGCAATTTTATTAAAACAAAAAGCAAGGACACAAAAGTACAAAAGAGAAAAACAAAGGTCCTCCCCATAAATTCCTATAATAACTAGGCAAAAGGCTCGGGGTCGCTACACAAAACATTTCTATCAAAAAACAAATCTAAATCTCACGTAAAGGAGAACTTAAGTGTCATTTAATAACTCATTCATTTATAGTTTTTAGTTTTTATTTTTGAATTTTTTGATAACCAAAAATGAAAATGCGTTTGATAACCATTTTTCATTTTTTTTTTAAATAAAAACCATTTTTCATTTTTCTTTTAAAAGAAAAAAACGTTAAAAGTCATTTTCATTTTCAGTTTTCATTTTTTTTTTGTCATTGATAATGATAAGATACAAGACAACTCGAAACAGACTTGAATCTGAGATTGCCCACACTGACACCGTCCAGATGTGCTCGAGGCCACGAATTGCTCGAACAAGGCCGGAACCTAGGATAGCTCAGTCAAGGCCGGAATCCGGGACTGCCTGGTCATGGCTGAAACTCGGGACAGCCCGGTCTAGGCTGGAATCCTAGACAGCCCGGTCCAGGTTGGAATCCAAGACAGCCAGGTCCAGGTTGGAAGCTGAGACAGCCCGATCTGGGCCGAAACCCAAGATAGCCCAGTTTCGGCTAGAAGTCGGGACTGCCCAGTTCAAGTCAGACCCCGAGACAACCTGGTCAGGGGCAGTACCCGGGATCGCTGGGATAGTCTAGTTTGGGTTGGAACCTGGGACATCCAGGTCGGGAGCAGTACCTCGGACCATCGAGATCGCCTGGTCCGGGTTGGAACCCAGGTTTAGGACAGCCTGGTCTGGGCCGAAATCCGAGACTGCCTTTCCAGGGTCGGTACTCGGGACTGCCAGAAACTAGGGACTGCCCAATCGGAGCCAGAACCCAGGACCACATGGTCTTTGCCAGTATCCGGGACGGTCGATCTGAGCTGGTATCAGGGACCACCTGGTCGGGCCAAAACATAGGAAAGCCCAGTTTATGCCAGAATTTGGGGCACCATGGTTGGGGCCAAAATCAAGGTCCGAGAATAATCGAAAAATAAATTTGTTTAAATTTATTTATAAAGTTTTTAAAAAATTAATAAAAATAAAAAAACAAAAATGATTATTAAAATAATTTTTTTTTCATAAAAAAATGGTTATTTTTTTTCATTTTTTTCCTTTTAGCAAAAACAAAAACAAAAGTTATAAACCATAAACAAAAGCTAAAAACTAAAATAAAAAAACTGAATACGTTAACAAACGGATATTTAGCGATCCTGTCAGCCAAGATATTAGCCTATATTGGGCACCAATTCAACTTCCATTTATATTGGCTGAATTTTTTCTTTAACACAAGAAGTTGGTGTCTATAGCTCCATACACAAGGCTCCTCATCGGATCGACTGTTGTCCACAATGTATTTAGCATCACTCCACCATAAAACCTTAGGCCATCCTAGCTTTTCCACAATCTCGGCTGCCCACTCCAATGTTATTAGTTCTGCAATATTAACAGACATACCACTCAAACCTTTCATAGCCAAGCAAGCAATGTTCCCTCGATCGTCTATTGCCACCAATGCAAAAGCATTCTTTTCTTTATTTGTAGTTACATCAACATTCACTGCTATCTATCCACTATCCGGGGTCGTCTATCCTTGTTTCCCTGAGGGTACCATCGAAGGGATTAAACGTTCCCTCTTCTCTCCCCCAGTATTGTTGCACCCCACCTCTTCCACCCAATTCTCAATCTTTCTCATTGAAGCCGCAATATTCACCTTGCCCTCATGAATCTATTTCTTTCTGGCAGCCCATACCTCTTCAAGTAAAACCGCTATAATAACTGTGATCTCCCCACCAAACAACTGTTGTTCAAAATTTTCTCGTGGGAGGTTCAAGCACATATTCACCATGTTGAGTTATTCATATTGAGTAGCAACTTATCATTTCTTTACATGTATTTCAAATTCATATATAATTAGATGTACAATAGTGAGCAAGGTTGCTTACAAATTGGTGGACGATAACAATTTATTACCATCCAATTATCACACCAATGCATGTAATTAATTTATACATTGGCCTTAAAGGTTGCCTATCCCTCACCATAAACTACGCACTCATACATAACAGAAAAAAAAAAATTATATATAAGAGCATCTCCAATGGTTCTATCAATTGTTAAAAAATTATGCCACATCAAATAAATAAACAGAATAGTAAAAAATTTATCTTCAATGATTTTGTGGAGAAACTCTGTCAAGCTGATGTGGCATAAAAAAAAATAGAAACTGTCAAGATGACCTTCTATTTATAGAGGGTCTATTAGACATGATGAGTCAGTAATTAGTTTCTCTCTCATCTCTTTTCATTCCATAGTACAAACTTTCTCTCTCTCATCTTTAAAAAGAAAAATATAAAACATAAAATAAAAATAATAAAATAAACTAGAAATTCATTATAGACAGAATCTATTGGAGAGTAATTTTAAAAATTCACTGTCTATAAAATAGACAGTTGTCACATAAACATCAACTCTTTCTATTTTACCTGCCACATAAATTTCAATAAACAGTACCATTGGAGATGCTCTAATTATATATAATTTTGATTTCAAAAATATGCCACATCAGCTGCCACATAAAAAAAATTCAATTAACTTTCAAAGACTTGAATCAATCACTATAATAATAATAATAATAATATTTCCTTTCCAGATTTTTTTTCTTTAATTAGATTTTATTTTAAAAAAAATTAAATAAATATAAAAAAATTTAAACGAATTGTTACCGTATGAATGATGGAGATTTTTACAAATTATAAAGTTAACAACTTCTTAAACACACACACACTAACAATAAAACGGCATTCTACACACACAAACATACCCGATTATCATGCCTAATAGTAATTTTTTTTTTTGATGAAATCATGCCTAATAGTAATTGCTCAACAAAATTTTAACCATTACATACTCACCACATTAATACCACTATCTATAAATGGTAAGTTGTTCAGCAACACATAAATTTAAATTACTTTACAAAATTAAGCATTTTTGTAGTTTAAAGAGGACATGCATCTTTCCGTTGTCATAGGTAAGATTAGATCTGATAAAATGTTACACGATACGATAATACGATACGATAATTTACGGATTTTGGTATGTAATATCGGGTCGGATTAATATCAGTGTCACACGATAAAACACAATAAAAAAATGGATTGGAACACGTTAACACGATGGGTCACGATAAAAAAAAATATTGATTTAATTATTTCATTATAATTAACTTTTTACATTACTTTTTTTTTTAAGTTTTAGAAAACTATAAAATTTATATTTTATTTCATTGAAAAATTATAATTTTTAAATCTATTTATATATTAATATTTTGTTTTAAATTCTATTTTTTATTTATTTATATTGGATGTACAATTTCAGTTTGATTTATAATATTTTAAATATTTTTAAATTTATAGTTGAAATGCATATTTTGTTTTTTAGTCACGATAAATATTTAATATAGCTTTAATTCGTAATATTTTACATATTTTAAATTCACAGTTATTATTTATGTTGAATTTTAGTATGTTAATATATATTTTTTAAATGTTTAACATATCATTTGAATATGTATTTAGGCTTAATAAACATAAATTGATAATGATTTATCATTTGACAATATATATTAATTTAAATAAAAAAAATAAAACACTCATGTACATGTTTAGTAAACACGAATAAAACACGACACGAATACGATACGACACGAACACGGTTCAATATAAAAACTTAACGTAATAGATTCGGATGAACAAAATTTGACACGACACGACACGAACACTGTTCAACACGATACGTTGCCAGGCGATGCATTATTTTATGATTCCTGTATAAAACATATATATATATATAAATAAATAAATAAAACTATACCAAAAAAAAGGAAAAAGAAAAAAAGAAATATCTATTCTTAGTCACTGTTTATCAGCAGCCCTCTGCATCGTTTGTTTCTAACTGCAATAAATCCGAACCCAATTTTGGGATTCTCTTTCTCATTAACACTAAAACACTTAAACAAACATCTTCTTCTTCAATTTCCTTTTATATATTATACACAGAAACCAAGTAAACAGAAAATCGAAAAAAAAAAGAAAAAGAATTTAGAGAAGAAAAATTCTCCAATGGCTTCCTCTTCTAGCAAATTGGTTTTCACAGCTCGTACCCCTTCATCTTCTTCGTCTTCTTCATCAAAATCTTCATCAAAATCTTCGAAACTTTCGTTCCTCAACAGTACCTCCTCCTCATCCCCAATCTCCCTTAAACTCTCCCATTTTCAATCCCTTTCCGTTCGTCGTCGTCGCACTGGATCTTTCCCCATCAACAGCGCCTTAAAAACCGTTGAATCTCCTTCGGCCCACAAGGCCCAAGATCTCGACCCGACATCTTCGAGCTCCAAGCCCACCATTCTGGTCTCCGAGAAGCTCGGAGAGGCGGGGCTGGAGGTTCTCCGGGGGTTCGGGAACGTGGAGTGCGCGTACGACTTGTCGGCGGAGCAGCTGTGCTCGAAGATCTCGTCGTGCGACGCTTTGATCGTGAGGAGCGGGACGAAGGTGAGCCGGGAGGTATTCGAAGCGGCGAAGGGGAAGCTGAAGGTGGTGGGAAGAGCCGGCGTGGGGATCGACAACGTGGATCTGCAAGCTGCGACGGAGTTTGGATGTCTCGTCGTTAATGCTCCGACGGCGAATACCGTCGCTGCTGCTGAGCATGGGATCGCTCTTCTTACGGCCATGGCCAGAAATGTCGCTCAAGCCGATGCTTCCCTCAAAGCTGGTACATAATGTTTTATTTTTAATTTTTTTAATTCTTTTTATTTTGGGCTTTATTTCATCCACATCTTATACATTTTTAATATCTATGATTTAAAAGTATCTTCAATTTTTTTTTTTCAAAATTTAAATAGTTATTGTTTATTTTGTCTGTTATTTTACTTATAACTATTAAAATAATATTATCACGCTGTAGAAATGCTATGGAATATTTCATTCTTTTCAGAATACAATGATACAACATAGAAATTAAAAATTAATTTTTCAAAAAGATTTTTTAGTATTATGATCCGGTTCGAATTTCCACCTAATAATATTCATTTTATCTATCTTTCTTTCTTTTCTTTTTTGGAAAAAGAAATACCATTTATTCTTAACGAAGATATATAATCATAGGGTATTTATTGAATGACTTTATTTAATTTATCATAATAACAAATAACATTTTCCATAAAAAAATATAATTAATTAACATTTTGACTCATATCCCCAACATACATTCATGTATTGTTCTTTGAGTCTTTTCTTCTTTTTTTTTTTTTTTTTNTTTTTTTTTTTTTTTTTTTTTTTTTTTTTATGATTTTTTGTTTGTTGCAGTCCTAAAAAGTGTTTGATTAATATGTATGTATATAAAATAAAGAATATTAGTTAGGATTTCTGATTTTATTAAATCAAAAATTTTTACATTAATTAATAATTATTTGCCACATAAACAGATTTAATAAATTAAAAATTTTTTGACAAGAGACTATCTGGAAATATATATATAATATATATAATATACGTACATATTTTTATATTGGATTAATTTCAACTACAGCTTATATGGTTTAGTTTACATTAAGTTTAACATTTTTGGTTTTTAAAATATATATGTAGTCACTACTAGCATATGCAATTTTTATTACACATTTGATTTAAAATATTTTGATTTTTTCAATATCAATTGAATAAGTATATAATGATAATTGCTTATGCAGAGACTACATATGTGTTATAGAAATCCAAAAAATTAAATTAAATTAAAATTTAATTTTAAAAACTGCAGTTAAACTAACTTTCTTATATTTCAAGCATGTCAATGGGTAATTAATCCTATCCATTAATTGTTGCCAATAATTAGTCATTCATATATTTACATGTTTGATTCATGGTGATTTTTTTTTTTTTTGAAAAATGTAGTTTTAAAATCTTAATATAATTTTTTTTATATTTATGTTGAACTTGATTGTTTTTTCAGCTTAAATAATATAATCAAAAATCAAAATTTAAGATTTAATTTTAAATAAATTACTTTAAAAAAATATGCACTATAACTCCAAAAAGTTAACTCTATTTGTTTTTTTGCTATTAAATATCACATGCCACTCACATAGATAGAGAGGGACAACATTGTTATTTTCAAAACAACTTGCACAAATACTCCCTCGACTACGAAAAAAGTTGCAAATTTCCCCTTTATAGCCAAAAATGTCAAAAAAAGAATTCAATGCCCAAAAAATTCAGAAATTCTTAAAAATTTTGAAGCTACAGAAAATTTGAGCACTCTCAAAATAATTTTTCAAAGCTTCGTCAAAAATCGAGAAGTTTTAGAAATTTCTTTTGATTTCTTAAAAATTTATGGGGGCTGTAAAATAGTTCAATAAGCCTCAAACAAATTTTAAAAACTTCATAAATATTTTTTCAAAGCCTTGAAAAAAACGAGAGCCTCCAATTTTTTTTTTTTAAAAGTTCAAAATTATTTTTTTTAAAAGGCCCTGAAAATTCCAAAGGCTCTAAAATAAATTAAATAATCCTAAAAAAATTTCTAGAAAAATCTTAAAAATATTTTCACAAAAACCATAAAAATATTACGAAGGGTAAAAATTTTGATAAGCCATAAAAATATTATTTGTTGTGCAATATAAATTAAATAACGCCCTTAAAAAAATCTAATATTTTTGAATTTTTATTGATATTAAAAAAAATTCTGAGATTTTTGAATTTTTTCGGAGCTTTGAAAATTTATTTTGAGGTTTTAAAATATTTTTTAGGAATTAATGAATTTTTATGGGGATTGAATTCTTATAATGGGCAATTTGCAATTTTTGCTTAGTTAAGGTTACATTGGTGCAAAAAATTAAAATTAAAATGACAATAGTACACCTCGTTCAAGTATCCTTGCGAGGGACATGTAACAGTTAACGTGAAAAAGCAAGTGGAGTTCATTTACTTATTTTAAGTCCAAGAAGTATTGACACCAATTTTAGAGATTTAGGGCAAAATGTAATAACTCCAATAGTTCAGAAGCATGGCCAGAAAAACCTAATAAATATGGAAGGAAAACCAGGCATATATAATGTAAATGAAGAAATTTGAAGTTATATCATTATTTGTTAAATAAATAGACGGTTCTAAGAGGATGGTACTTCTTTTTTTTTTTTTTTCCCCTTTTCTTTTTATATATCTCTAGACTGATCAAATACTGATTTGAAATTTTTGTTGGTCAAAAAAAAAAAATACAGATTTATGTCAAAAATACATATTTGAAATTTTAACAAATAAAGTTAGTTTAGTGGTAAGCCTTTTACACCTATACATTTGAGATTGTGAGTTTAAGTGACATACCCCTTCCCTCTACTGTAGAATATACGTTGTAGTAATTAAAAAATAAAAATTCAGATTTGATATTTTGATGTAAAAAAAAAATTACCAAATTTAAATTAGTCATAATGTGGACTATTTCTAAAGAAGACAATATCCATCCATGGTGAGTGAATTTAGACCTTGTATCTTATTTTCTTTATGTCTTCATTCTAGTCCAACCGGTGATCACATCGAAAATATATATTTTTATTTGCTTAGAGCATCTCTAATACGTCTGTTAATTGCTGAAAAAATATTACCATATTAGATAAATAGACAGTGTTTTAGAAAAAAACTTCTCCAATAGTTATGTGTAAAGCCTATGTTAGGCTGATATGACAAAAAAAAAATAGAAGCTGTCAGGTTGACCTTCTACTTCTAGAGAGTCTGTTAGACATGCTGTTTCAGAAAAAAAAACTCTTTTTCTTTTTTTATCGTTATATTTAGCAGTTTTATTTTAATTAGGTTTAATTTCAATTAGATTTAATTTTTATAAAAAATTACACATTATAAATTAAGTTTATTTCAAACAGTTTTCATTGGAGACTATTTTTGAATATTCACTGTCTATTAAATATACATTTGCCACATAAANATAAATAGACAGTGTTTTAGAAAAAAACTTCTCTAATAGTTATGTGTAAAGTCTATGTTAGGCTGATATGACAAAAAAAAATAGAAGCTGTCAGGTTGACCTTCTACTTCTAGAGAGTCTGTTAGACATGCTGTTTCAGAAAAAAAACTCTTTTTCTTTTTTTATCGTTATATTTAGCAGTTTTATTTTAATTAGGTTTAATTTCAATTAGATTTAATTTTTATAAAAAATTACACATTATAAATTAAGTTTATTTCAAACAGTTTTCATTGGAGACTATTTTTGAATATTCACTGTCTATTAAATATACATTTGCCACATAAACAATAGTGGCTTTTATTATACATTCCACATAGACTCTAATCCACAGTATCATTAAAAATACTCTTGGTATATTTTTTTATTTTCTTTTTACTAATCTCTTCTTTTAAATCACTGATTGAGCATAAATTGAAGAGAGAGAAAATGAGATAGAAGATGTGGAGTGGATCCCTCCCCTACTTACTAAATACATCTTTTTTTTTGTTGTTTAGATAAATAAAGAAACAAGTCATGTAGACACATTTAAATCTCTTTCAAACATTTGGGTCTCTAGATTAAATTGTGTACTAGATACGCCTAATGTTGTCGTTAATATTGTTACTTTTTTTATTTTTACTTTTGGTTGTATTCACATTATATGTAATAATCAATTAAACACATTCACTTGTTATAAAACAATTAAAACAAAATATTTATTTCCTACTCGACAAAAAGAAAAGGAAAAAAAAAAAAAAAGAAGTTTGATGCAACATAATTGAAGACTTTATTGATGCACAGGAAAATGGCAAAGAAACAAGTATGTAGGAGTATCAGTGGTCGGGAAAACATTGGCAGTGATGGGATTTGGAAAAGTTGGATCAGAAGTGGCAAGAAGAGCAAAAGGGTTGGGAATGCAAGTGATTGCACACGATCCATATGCACCGGCTGACAGGGCAAGAGCTGTGGGTGTGGATTTGGTGTCCTTTGATCAGGCAATCTCTACCGCTGATTTCATATCTCTGCATATGCCACTCACACCATCTACCAACAAGATTTTCAATGATGACACTTTTTCTAAGATGAAGAAGGGTGTACGAATTGTTAACGTTGCTAGAGGTGGAGTTATCGATGAAGATGCTTTGGTTAGAGCCCTTGATAGTGGAGCTGTTGCTCAGGTATGTATTTAGTATTTTTTAATTTTTTTCCTTTTCTGTTTGAAATGATAGAAAAACACTGAATATGGTAGATAACTAAATTATCATTTTTTAAGTTCTTACACTTTTGTTTTTTTGTTTGTTTTAACTTTTGACATATTTGAGGATCTCAGATTTTTAAATTTAAATATGATCGAACCCAAAATATAACATTGTTGATGGATTTGGATTGAGTTTATAAAGACGAGGAGAATTACTTATTGTAAAAGCGCTGCAAAGAAGATAAAAGCACTCTTTTAAAAACACTCCTTATAATATTTGGTTAAAAAAGAAAAAAACCTAAAATTGTTTTATGGTGATTTTGTTTTTGATAAACACCAGTTAGGTGATTCCTCATGAATCACTTCCTAGAGGAGAAGTGATTCATTCCAAAAACACCTTAATTCCTTCCAACAAACAGAAAACTTACACTTCCTATCGTTCCATTTATCTCCTACCAAATATATCTTTAATCTTTCTTGGTGCTATTTTCCCTTCTTTTTTTTCCCAAATGATTGAGAATCTTTCTCACTTCACAAATAAAAGAATCGTTATGATCTCATTGACCATAATCATTCTTGTGTTGTGGAAATATTTGAAATTGATTTAATGCACTATATTGATGATGAATGAGTTTGTTGGGAATGGTGTGGAACAGGCAGCACTTGATGTGTTCACAAAAGAGCCTCCACCAGCAAACAGCAAGCTGGTGCTACATGAGAATGTCACTGTCACACCTCATCTCGGAGCTAGCACAAAGGAAGCACAGGTCTCTTTTTTCAAATGCAAAATCCTAATATCCAATCATATATCCTAAAACCCTTTGGAACATGCTTTTTTAACTCTCTGTTTAATATTTCAGGAAGGTGTAGCCATTGAAATAGCAGAGGCTGTTGTTGGAGCCTTGAAAGGTGAACTTTCTGCTACAGCCGTCAACGCGCCAATGGTTGCTCCCGAGGTAACTCATGCTCTGTAAAAATGGTTCTCATCTCATCTTTTGAATCTTAGCAAAAATCATACATAGCAAAGACAACTTACAAATAGCTTACTGTTCCTAGGTTCTGTCTGAGTTGGCTCCATACACAGTGCTAGCTGAGAAGCTTGGTAAGTTGGCTGTGCAATTAGTAAGTGGAGGAAGCGGAATTACATCCGTGAAGGTGGTTTACAAATCAGCAAGAGACCCAGATGACTTAGACACTAGACTTCTCCGAGCCATGATCACGAAAGGCATCATCGAACCCATATCCACCACGTTTATTAATCTGGTGAATGCAGATTTCGCTGCCAAGCAGAAGGGCCTGCGCATAAGCGAGGAAAAAATGGTCGTAGACTCATCACCAGAGTTCCCTTTTGAATCAATCCAGGTACAAATATCAGGTGTGGGTTCTAAGTTTGCGAGCTCTGTTTCGGATAATGGAAACATAAGCATTGAGGGGAAGGTAAAATATGGGATACCCCACCTGACTTGTCTAGGATCTTTTGGTGTGGATGTGAGCCTGGAAGGAAACCTCATTCTGTGTCGGCAAGTTGATCAACCTGGCATGATTGGCCAGGTCGGAAACATACTTGGGAAGCATAATGTGAATGTGAGCTTTATGAGTGTAGGAAGGACTGCAAAGAGGAACAAAGCTATTATGGCTATTGGTGTGGATGAAGAACCAAACAAGGAGACCCTACAGAAAATAGGGCAGGTGCCTGCTATTGAAGAGTTTGTGTTTCTTAAGCTATAGAGAGTACTGAGGAGCATGTACTGTGAAAAAGGGGTTTTTTTTTTTTTTTTTTTATATATAATTTTAAGTATTATCTAGACAAGTCTTGCAATGGTAACTGAAGAAAAGAAGCTGGCTACCAACAAATAAAGCTGACAGTTCACAATGTAAACTCGTTCAGCATTATTTGCCATGTTAAAAGGCAAGTCGCTGCTTCTGCAGCCATTGTCGTTATTCTACTCATAGGTGTTGTATGTGCCAGTAGTTTTGTGTGAGATTTTACAAATGGTGTGTAATTGTAGTTGTATTCAACTGGTTTATGAACTTCTCCAAAAGGTGTTCATAGTTGTAATCCTGTATGAGATCAATCGATGTGACCTTCCCATTGAATGCCAATGAAGTTAAGGGATCAGTCAAGATTGAAATAGGGTTTTGAGGATACAATAAGTTCATCTCAGCATGCTAGCTTGAATAAATAGCTCTATGAAGCCTGAATGAAGCTGAGCAGGAGGGTACCAGAAGCTCTGTCTTCCCTAAACCTATATATCTAAAACAAAGCAAAAGCTACTAAAAAGTTAACTATACCTTGTAAGTAACAACTAAAACAACTGCCTATAATATATCCAGGTCAAGCCAAGCAGAAAGTACTATCTGAAGAAATACAAGAAGATGTTAATATTAGAATGCATACAAGAATAATAATTCATAACTGCCATTTACCATCATAAAGATAACTAACAGATAGAAGATATGAAGTATTACCAATGTATTTCAGCTTTTTGACAACATAACAGGGCATGTAAAATAAGGTTATGAATATTCTCATTTTAATCATTAATTCTTGAAGCCAGATAAAATTCATAACTTACTTGAGTTAAATAAAGTTTAAATTAGGAAATTGCTCATTGCAAATTACACTTGGAAAACCCTGAAGACATCTGTTAAATTTACAGTCCTAGACAAGTATTCATATATCTTCAACAGTATGTGTATCTTAGTCAAGCACTTCAGCTATCTCTAAAGCAATGAATTACAGCAATAAATTATTCCTATTATTATTTTGTAATCTTTTCAACTTTATGTAGAATTTATTAACTTATATTTTAAGTGATTTAAGAAACAAATACCAGTTAAAATGAATTTCTGCAAGTTTTGGAGAAGCAAAATGGAAGGACTTTTAAGTTTGGATTATAAAGCTTCCAATCTTCATTTACATATCATCACCTCCCTTAGCCAAACACTCTACTCCATTGTATACATGTGCTAGATTTCAATGCAAGTATACCAAGCTGCAGAGGCATGTGTTAAAAGTCCCATAGAGGGCGCACGCAGAGACACTGTATTAAAGCAGAGACAAAAACATGATTGATCTATCCTAACCTTTCAAAGAGAGGAAAATAATTACTAATGATTCCAGAGGCTCAAGAGCTAACCACACTCGTACTATTGGCTCAGGGACAATAAATTATCTATATCAAGGCTAACCGCAAGTAAGTGGATCAAAATATTATCATCTATTATATCTCATATATAATGAGTATGAAATTGAATAAATGAAGGCTTTTTAGTGACCTGTGCAGGCAGGCATAAACCACTACCATATCAAACATGTGATGAGAATGTAGTAGCTACATATGTAAGGCCACTGAATCCATGCTACATATGCCAGTCCTTTTGAACGAGTACTTGCATCCTTGGTTACCTAATTTGAACTATGATTAACAGACAGAGTTTTGGATAATATTTGCTTCGTGAAATACCAGCTGAAAATCTTATAACCATTGTTTGAAAGTAGGTTGGAGAGGGAAAAATGAAAATTGGAGAATACAACAAGGAAAAAGAAAAGGAAACACAAAGCTGAATACAATAAGGAAAAATAAAAGGAAACACAACAGGCTTTGGTCATCACATCCAAGAAGAAGATGCATCACCAATCAAGAATAAGACATGAAATTTCAATATTTTTCTTTACTTCATGAAAAGTAACAATGCAGAGATTTGATAAACCACCAGTGTATTACCTGCCAATCTTTTGGAACAACATGTTATTTTAGTTGCCTATAGTTCAACTGTAAATAACAAAGCCACATAGACATTCTCAAATTGAAATAAGAGCCACAAAACATACCCAAATTTGACCAGCCTAGCAATGAGTTACCAAGACAACACAGAACAGAAAACACCAAAATGCCCTTTGTTATAGCAGAAACTCAAAGGCTCTAAATTTAACAGCAAATTTCAATCTCATACCTAAGAATCATGCTGATAAGAAGAGACTTTTCAGTGAGCTCTTCCGTTTCTTTTGACATACTTTCTACCTTACAAAATATTGTTTGTATCACTCCCACAAAGAACATCAATACATGAATTCATTCTCATTCTGAATATTACACGCTATAAGAGCAGAACATTAGTGCCACTTATCTGTTAGTATGATTTTTTCATCTGGATGGCCAAATAGTATAGTTTTTTTAGAATTACTCTATTGTTTATCCATTGTATGTTTTGCTTCCATTTTATCATGTACAAACTTTTTCTAAATATGAGATAGTAAACTAAACATAGAAGCGATCAAAGAAAGATATTGAAAAGTGAGACTAGCATCATATATTATTCTAAAAAAAAACATTTATAGCAGGCCCATACAATTATACATTACCAAAAACAAGACTTAAACTCACACAACACCCCCCAAAAAAAATATTAAAAAAAGGAAAATATAGTCTTAATCGCACAAATTATAACTAACTTTGAGTGATAAGCTTTTATCTGAGCCAAATATTTTGTTATGATAGTATTCTCAACTCATAATATGTCATGTATGGAATTGTTGTAATAATCATGAAGAAATCCTCCAGGTTGGCAGTTTCACCATTTAACCAACTTCCTTTTTAAGCATTCAATCATGACATGAGCAGAGCAACCATCAAAGAATAAGCCTTTGCTTCTGAAGTTATAAAGTGTTTAATAAAGAACTACATACAAGGTGGGAATCAATAGCACATTAAGTGGCCTTCAAAATTGGGTAGTAATAAACATGGCCGACAAACAAGTCTATCATTTCCATGTACCCTACCAGTTGTTAGAGCATATCATATTCAAGTAACACCCTTCAGGGACTTGAGGGTCACTATCTTTACATAAGCTAAATGTGAGAATTAAAAGGTATCTCAAGGAAGATATCCTTGCAATCTTTACAAACATAAGAGGCGTTATGCAAGTTAATGAAGACTGACTTGTAAGACCACTACATTTTAATAAACAGTTGGTCTCAAAATGGCTGCATTTAGGTCAGATAGTGTAAATGCATATTCTACAAAAAGGCTAGAAAATTCATGTAAAATACCTTTCCATTCGTATACATATTAATACCAACTCAAAATGTTACTTTCCTCTTAGGAAGAACGGAGGATCAAAACATCAATAAATTCGTTGCTGTCCCAACAACAAAAGGTTCCATTAATAACCGAGTCAAGAAGTAAAAAATTACACCTAATGTAATTGATATAGGCAGAGCAGGCAGAGCTTGGCGGCAAACCGACAATAAAATAAGAGTGCACCCAAGTCCCGAAATTATGGCAAGGTAACAAGCATAGACAGTCATAAGATCATACATTGCAGCTCTACCAACAAGGACACTGTAGAAAACGAAGTCTCCAAGACCAAGTTTAATACCTCTTTCTGACCTTTCCGTGCCATCATCACCACCTGTCAGCTCTCTCTCATCCCCCAATCCCATCAATTCAACAAGGGGAGACGTTTCCTCATCCACAGCATTTTCATATTCTCGACTGTCCATCTGCCGGGCTCGATTAGACTGAACTACAGCAGTCGAATAATCAGAAGAACCACTGCTCGATGAAAGCCTCCTTTGAGCATTTCCCACCAAAGGTGACCTCTCGTCTAGCTCTGCACTCCTTTCCACTTCCTCGTTCGGATATCTTTCAACTTCAGCGGCAGTGTCCTCAGAATTACTGCGGTTTTCATTCCCATTTCGATTCACATTGATAGTCTGTAGCTCAACCGACCCAGAATCCGAAACCCCAGCTACCAAAAGTCCCAATGCCGACCGACGATTATCGGTGCCTCGCCAGACGGCTGGTCGAGCCTCGTAAACGAATGCCGGGAGTTCTTCATCCCTGGTCGAAGCCAACTCCACTAACAGCTTGAGAGGTCCACCGGGTGCCAAAACCGCCACCAAGTCATAAACAGCTAAAGCTACGAGCAGAGTCCAAGTAGTCCATTCGGGCAATTTAGTAAACCAAGCCGCCACAAAAATCCCCAAAGAAACCATATAGATTTGCCTTAAGAAAATGGGTATCCCACCCGAGAAAACCGATAAGACACCCACCACAGAGAAGTTGAAAAGCAGCAAAAGACAAGTAATGGAGTCGATGGGTATCGAGAAATGCTGAATGATGGATAAACAAATAGAACCCCCCATCGTAGCCAAAATGAAAAAAGCCGAGAAGCGCATGTAATTCTTGAGGAAGTTGGTGAAGTTGTAGTAGTAGAGAACGAACAGGAAAAAAGTGACAATAGCGAGGAAAATCACAAAGACCAAGGCATTGAGAAGCGCACCCTCGAGCTTTTGCGTGGTGGAGTCGGAGGGGTTCTCGAGGTAAACGAGGTTAGCGGCGGTACGGATCGGAGGAGCGGAGGCGGCGTAGAAGGGATTAGAGGGAGAGAGGGAGTAGACCAGAAGGACCACCAGAAGCATGCAGATTGAGACCGGTGACATGACGCCGACGATCTCCACGCCGATCGATTGCAAGATGCTCGACTCCATGGATTTTGGGTGGGGAATTTCGTCGAGCAGGTTGTGAGTTGGGGATAAAGGGGTTTGTTCGTTCGCTCAACCCATTTTTGGAGAATTGGGATTTTCCCCTACACCTACACTGCGTCGTCGTAGAGCAGCTAAAGAAAGTAGCAGACCTTTTCTTCCTCCACATGTTGTAGTCGTTGGGTTTTTCAATTTTTTTTTTTAAATAAATAATTATTCATAATTATTATTTTTCGTCTCTCCCTAGTCCCTATCTAGTAACAACTACTCTACGACTACAAACTACTACATACATATTTTTTTAATTCTTTGTATATTGGTGTACCGTAAATTATATGACATTTTCGGTCATTGAATTAGAATAATTGAATTTTAATTATAATTTGAATGCTTTTTTTAATAATAATTTTATTAATTTTAAAAAGAAAAAAATGCAATAAAATTGACTTGGTCCGTCAAACCACGACTTTTAAGTATAACTATGTGAGTGTTAAACTATTAATTTCATTTGACAATTTCAATACTTATTAATAAATTCAATAAAACTAGATTTACTAATCTAATAAAATAATTTCAATTCTAATAAATTATAATATCAGTTTAAAAAAAGTATTTTTTTCACTAAGTTGAAAAAAAAAAACAGTTGATAATAGATGTGAAAAATTAAAAACTTATAGAAATTATCGTCGTAGAAAAAAAAAATTTGAACCGGTAAGCTGCCAAAAAGGACTTTAAGATGATAAAATGCCCCAGCCATGGCTAATACAATAAATAATAATTTTAAATTTTCTTTTTAGCATATAATGATATAACTATGTGTGGAAATTCTTCTAGTTGAGGAAATAAACATCAAGGAAAGTCTAATTTACAAGGCGATGGTAGACAAAAGAGGAGGTGGTTTTCCTCCACTAATTGTGTTCCACATGTACTTTTGTTTTCATTTAGAGATAAATACAGTTTAGTACTATATAGTATGATAAACTTGTACATTAAACTTTTAAATTTTAAATGTATATCACATTAAATTTTAAATTTACATTTTATATCACATTAAGCTTTTAAATTTTAAGAAGAATATATTCAATTCAGAGTTTAATAGATTTAAATGGAGCTGTGTATTTTAAAAGAATTCATAAGAAATTAATGAAATCTATGGAAAATAAGTGGGATTTCAGTTAGAATTTTTCATTCACAAAATTCTTTTTAAAATCCAATGAAATCCATTATAATTTATCATTTTTTAAAATTTTTTTAAAGTCCATGAATTTTTAAATACCTTCAGATTTTAAAAGACTTTTATAAATTCTTAGGGGGTGAATTCAATTTAGAATTTGTTAGATTTTAAAAAGAGCTTAAAAATTTAAAGATATTCAATTCAGAGTTCAAATAAGTCTATAGAAATAAAAAAGTATTCAATTCAGATTTTAATGGATTTTATAAAAGTCTATTAAAATATATGAGTATTCAATTAAAACTTTATAAAAGTATTTTAAAATCTTAAAGGTATTCAAAAAGTCATTGACTTTAAAAAATTTTAAAAAATGATAGATTTTAATAGATTTCATTGAATTTTAAAAGAAATTTTGTGAATGAAAAAGTCTAACTGAAATCTCACTTATTTTACATGGATTTCATTGGATTCTTATGACTTTAATACAGAATCCATAGAATTCCATAAAAATCTATGAATTCTTTTAAAATCTACAACTCTATTTAAATCCATTAAACTATGAATTGAATACATCCGCTTTAATTGAATACACCTAGATTTTAATAGAATTTTATAAAATTTATTAAAATATGAATTGAATACCTCTTAATTTTTATAGACTTATCTGAACTCTAAATTGAATACTTCTAGACTTTTAAACTCTTTTAAAATCCAATCAATTCTAAATTGAATACACCTGTGTATCACATTAAGCCTTAAATTTATATTCTACGTCTCATTAGTCTCTTAAATTTCAAATGTACCACATTAATATTTCAATTTGTATTTTATGCCACAATAAATTGGGCCACATTAAAATATCATTTTATGTCCTTTATTATGATATAAAATATAAATTGAAAGATTAATGTGTTACATTTGAAATTTAAGAGCTTAATGAGGCATAGAATATAAATTTAAAGCTTAATTTGATACACTTAAAATTTGAAGGCCTAATATAATATAAAATGTAAATTTGAAGTTTAATGTGATACATTTGAAACTTAAAAGTCTAATGTACAAGTTTATCAAACTACAGAGTATTAAAATGCATTTATCCCTTTCATTTATAACACTTAAAATCTATAAAAAAAAATAAAAAAAAAGCACAAATAGTTGGCCATCAAACCACTGTTTCCTAGTAAATTGACACCAAGTTCGAATTCCCAAAAAAACATTCAATAAAAAAACAAAGCTCTTCTAGGATAACTAAACAAAACAGGAATACATGTCTACTTAAAAAGGATATATTTCAATTCTATTTCTACATCAGTTTCCTTCATAGCCGCAGAAGGATTACAATGGTTACCAACCTGCTGCAGCGCAGCAGCTCAAATTTCATGCAACACCACATTCAAGAAACCAATTTAATGATACCTTCATCAAATCTTCATCAGTCTTCTAGCAAAGAAAGCTCGCTGAAGCTTCTAGCTTTCTTCACCATATCCTTGCTTTGCCAAATCCAGATACTGAATCATTATCCTCTTCCAATGCTGTGAGCAAAAAGATGCTAAGTTGGAACAGGGATGCAATATGTCTCCAAACAAGAAAGCCTTCAAACAACAAAATATCCCTATGACTGTAGACATATAATAATAATTAAAGTAAATACTATTCTTTAAATGACTCCAGTGATGCCAAAGATGGTTAATAAACTCTAAACAGTACTTCCAAATTACCTTCAAGTGATCAAAAGTCAAGACATCTACTTCTCTGTCCTTTTTCTTTTTAATGAACCATTTAGAGCAGCCTTGGTTTTTGCCCATTCTTTCAATGAAGTAGCATTTCTCATAAATGAGCAAGTTTTGCCCATGTCAACACTCCTGGCAGATGTTTGCTTTTGTGCTGGACTGTATTTTTCCTGTGAAACTGAACCAGAAGGCTCATTCTTGGCCAAAACAGTTTTTTGATTCTTTTGCGGTGGAGATACTGATATGTCCCCCTCCGTTCCAATTCCCGAAGCAGTAGAGCCATCTTTTACAGAATTGCTATCTTGCTTTACTATCTTGTTAGGCTTTCCATTAGTGGAGATTGCAACTTCCAGAGCTTTGGGCACTACTTGAATTTGCTGCTCGAAATTCATACCAGGCAAAAGTTGTGAGATGGAGAACGAACTGTTAGTATTATTAACCAATTGTGTCCATGAGGATTTCTTGAGCCATGCAGTACCTCTACCTGACTGAGTTGAAAGACTCAAAACCACATTTGGCTCAGTAGGTTGAGCTTCTATGAGCCTCTCCCCTCCTTCCAATTTGCCTTCCAATTCTTCATCACTTTCCATATTCTGGATTTTTGTATCAATGTTCAGTTCTTTATCGCTTTCTGAATTCTGGTTTTTTGTATCAGAGTTTAATTCTTCATCGCTTTCTGAATTCTGGTTTTCACTATTATATATCAACTCTTCATCGCTTTCTGAGGTCTTGTTTTCTTTATTAGAGTTCAACTCTTCATCGCTTTCCAAATTCTGATTTTTACTATCGGTGTTCAACTCTTCATCACTTTCCGAATTCTGATTTTTGTGAACCAAGTTCAACTCTTCATCACTTTCCGAATTCTGTTTTTTGCTATCGGAGTTCAATTCTTCATCGCTGTCTGAATTCTGGTTTTTGCTATCAGAGTTCAAATCTTCATCGCTTTCCAAATTCTGGTTTTCGCTATCAGAGTTCAATTCTTCATCGCTTTCCAAATTCTGGTTTTCTCTAGCAGAGTTCAATTCTTCATCGCTTTCCAAATTCTGGTTTTTGCTATTAAAGTTGGGAACATTTGGAGCATCAGATCTTTGTTGGCCTTCAACAGCAGAAGGAATGCCTGGCACAATACGGGAGATGCTGAATGCATTGTTCCCCCTGCCACCAACAAGCTTTTTCCATGAAGATTTCTGAGACCATGAAACACGGTCAGTTGATAGTTGGATGACCGATTCTGGATCAGCTGGTTGAGCTGCCATGACTGTACCAGAGTTATTTGATTGGGTCTGTAAATTTCTCTTGCCTCCAGAGATAGTATAATCATATGGATTTCCACTACTTTCATCTTTAAGGAGTGTTTTCCGCTTTTTCCTGGGAAGCTGATTATTATTCTGCTTCTGCAATGTGGACACATCCTCTAGTGGTCCTTCTTTTGTAACTGGTACCCAGGTCTTAAAAGATAGCAAAAGAAAGAATGTGAGGCCAAAAATTATGCAAGTAATATGGGATGAAACAGAAATAGTGTTTTAAGGGATACCTCATTTTCAGAGACCTTTGGGTCTTCCATGCTGCCGAACAAAGCCTCTGTCTTATTTCCCTCTCTCACAACATTGATTATAAGGTTATCTTCATCAGCTTCATCCTCACCAAAATGCTGTTCATAAATTGATTTTAGAGAATTGTCCTCATTATTGCACGATACAGTCTTGTTGTGAGTGAGAATAGAACTATTTTGCTTTTCAAAGAGCTTTTTCATTACTGCATTCATTACATTAATCTCTTCTTGATTCATTCCACTATGTTGTTCTTCCAAATCACAACTTTTCTTTAACTCAGTCTGAGAAGGGTAAGAATGCTCTTCACAATCACAGAAATGCTTTGGTAAAGAAGGAACTTCAACTCGCTGGAAACTGTATTTATGCTTGCCAGTTCCACTGAAAGGTAATGATTTCACCTGCACAAAAACTTCATACATAAGCATATAGTGGCGTAGGTCCCTGCAATAGTAGTGCTTGGCAAACACGGAACACAGGAAAAATTAGAAATTATAAAAACTAATTCCCTTTTTTGTTTTGAAGAAAAAGGAGCACCTTTCTTAATCTGGGGAAAAAAATCTGAAGCTGTTTTTTTTCTGAAGGGCTTAAATTAATGGGCATTTCTGAAGTATCCGCCGTTGCAACCTGAGCACTATCTTCAGCCCATTCTTGGCTCAAGCGAAGGAGATAATGTTCTTTAGCCTTCTCAAGCCTCAGCCTTCCTCCCTTCCAAACACACCCATTATACTGTATATTCACATACATTAATCTCATATCAAATATATGAATTTTCTGATTAAAATCTTTGCGGAATAATAGTGTAACAAAAAATAAATAAAAAAGTAAAAAGCAAGAACCGTTCCAAACAGCTTGGACAGGGACTTGTCGGAGGAAGGCAAGAAGTCAACGTAGGCAAAGCTGCGACCTTTGGTCCTGACCAACTCTACTCCTTCCACAACTCCACCCACAGACTCAAAGATCCTAGATACTTCATTTTCCGCCACACTCTCTCCCAACCCACCAACATATATCCGAAGAGGCATCATCTTAGTATTGGTAATATCTTCTCCCATCTCTTTCTTTGTTTTGCTTTTACGTCCACTCACAAAGTTGCTTTACAACAATAACAATAGCAATAATATACATTATAAACAGATAACTACAATCCATTGTAATAAAAAATAAATTACAAATTATAAAATAGTGTAACGTGTAGTATAGGAGCACAACATATAATTAGATCTTATTGTATAATCAGAGACATACCACATTCCAGAATTGCTACATCTAAAAGACTTGACCTATCTACCAATTTCAGAAAATATATAGTCCATTAGAAAATAGCTAGGGAAACTAAAAATGCTACATAAAATTCATTAGGATTTTGTCTTGTAAAATTTTTATGCATCTCCATATACAGTTTTCAGGTCATAAAGTCCATTACGCATTTCAAGATAACTTATTGACTATTCCAAATATCAATAGCGTCCACTTTTGACCAATTAAATCCTTTTTCCTTGTGATAAATTTTTTTATCCACCTTTCCTAGGACACCATAACATATATGTAATCATATATAACTATACTGTTACAAACTACTTTGAAGAATGCAAAAAAATTGATTTTGCACATCATCCAATTAAAGCGTGTCAGAAACCATAGCATATCATTATATGCCTTCATGATCCTAACCAAAATTTCATAGTGGAGCTTGATAGAAGAATCCAGAGCCAAGCAACTACTGACTATTGCAAATAATCATAAATAAATTCCATGACTTACACAGTCAAAAACCATAGCAAAATCATTTAGAGGGAATTATATTTTTGGCAGCAATTACAGTATCTTACACATTCTTCTCAGCCACTGTACAAGTTGGAAGCCAAGGAAACAACACAGGTAATGAAAAACATTTAGACATAACACTAAGAAACCAACCCCACAAGAACCATAGTTTCAACAGCAATTAAGTCTCTCAAACACTCCTGTTTGTTGTTGTTTGTTTTTTCTTTCTTTTTTCCTCTCTCTCCCAAAAGATGTTCCCCATTTTCTAAATTTTGAAAGAGCAGCAACTACTAATTGCCAACAAAAAGATGACATCAAGGGGAATGAGTTCCCATATAAAAAGTGGATGTCCCTCCATTGATCACAAGGAATTTGCATCATTGAGAAATCTAGAAACCATCTTATGGCAATTAAAATGGAGGCTATATGATAAATTAAGGAGATAAAGAATAGGATCACTTACTCATTNAAAAAAAAAAAAAAAAAAAAAAAAAAAAAAAAGATTAGCAATTTTAATGCATTTCTCAACTTGACAATTTTAGAAGGACAATTCTATTGTGAAGTATCCATGTTTGCACATTGTAGCTTTTTAGCCAGCCTACAGAAATAAAAATATCACAACCAAACCTAAATTACACATCATAGCAACTAGAAATTAAGCTATATGTCCTCCTCTAGCATTGAAGCATCTTCTGTTTCTCTGAAATCCCTTTAACTAAATAATGTATTTAGTAAAACAAATGCGAAAATGGCATATTACCCAGTCTAAGTAACATCAGTAAGTTGAAACTGATATAAATAAGTCTTTAGAGTAATCTCATTAAATTATTTGAGACTCACATCTTTTCCATATGGAGTAATCTTTCAATCAATTGTCTAGAAAGTGGCAGACTAACTCCTATAGTATACCTGCTAGGAAATCAAATGACAAGAGTGAGAGATGGAAACATGTTTTCATGGAAGGGGATTCTACAGAATTTTTGGGAGCACTCTCTGAAAACCAGTTAAATCATAGCTTAAAGCCGAGCACCACCTGCTATATGTGATCTGGAGTAGATGTATCAGGATTAAAGGTCATGAATCTATTGCAAATTGAATCATAATTTCCATTACCATTTAAAAAAAAAAAAAAGAAAAAAAAATCACAATTTCCAGTATTTATTAAGCCTACGTTTCCATGCTGAACCCTCTGAATTTAAGATTAGTCTTTTACTTTCTCACGCTTTGTTTGAATAGAGAGACAAAATATTGCCAAAAAAAAAAACACCACATGTAATTCACATTTCAATAAATTCCAGTTCTTGGTTTTACCCATAGATGATGTATGCATTTATGCATAAATAAAGAAAGCCGATAATGCAAATGCAAAAGGTTAAAAGCTTTCCATAACTAAAATTTGAGGCACTAATTACCATTCATTAGTACACAAGGCAATAACATAAATCAGTAAAGAGCAACAGATAGCACCAAAAATAATCACCAATTATTGTACTTTGTGGTACCAGTGATAAACATTAGTCTTCATAAGACAATTTGTCAAACAGTTGGCATGCAATGTTTCCAGTTGCTTGTTCTTTTTCTATCACACAGAGTTTTCTCCTTCCCAGCAAACTTGCTCTTATAAATTTTAGGGTGGAAAAGTGAAGAAAATCATAAAAGGCAAAATGGGTAGTGAGGTTATTAGCAGGAGAAGCTGATAAAAAATTGAAAGAGCCAACAACAAAACCAAGCATGGAAATAGAGAAAAAAAAAAAAAATGGGAGAGAAAGGGTACCTGAAAGAAAGTTATTTTTTCTGCAAAACTCTTCAATTTCAGACTCAATCAGCGCAATTTTCTGGTGCCGACCCAACAAACCGAAGACCAGCTCTTAGCCCTCCTCACCGCCGGCTTATAATTTATGCCCCATCCTTCGCTAGCTTAAAAATGCATTCTAATATTTTTGTTTATTTATTTATTTTTGGTAATGCATTTTAATACTTGAATACATACCTATTTATTAAAGTCCATACATCTTATAATTTGATCAAATTTTTAGTATAATTTTAATCCAGATACTTATAAATAGATTGTTAAAGAATTTGGCATGTATTAGAGGTAGAGCAAAATCGATCCCTCCAACATTTTTTTTATGAGTTATTT
>QANX01003649.1:0-71760 GCA_003254975.1 Ochetophila trinervis
TCAAAAGCATATATTATTTTTATCCTATTTTTAATATTATTTGTTATTTTCAAATTAATTAAATATAAAAATAATTACAAACAGAGACAAAAGAATTATAAAGAAAAGACAGATAGGTCATAAATAATATAAATTTGACCCATCATGACAATCGCATGGATTTGGTTTTTACCTTGTCAGATGCATGGTAAACTTCTGCAGGAGGAGAGTGGGTCCAATGTGGGTCCCACCGAGGTTGGCCAATCATTGTCCAATGTGTTGCGTTGGAGCTGTCCGGGGCTCGTGAAGCCACTCGCCTTCCAACTGCGATTCATTAAGGGTTAGTTATACCTAGACGTCAAACTAAGCCAAAGGAGAGTGGAGTGTGGGTCCCAAAATGGTCAATGTCAATTACATCCGCGGGTTTTCACTTTTCACAATCTGAGACGGCGGTTCATCCGGACCGTCAATATAGAATGCCGCCGATTGTGTAATTCTTCTTCATATGGACACGTGGCATATCTCTTGGACTGCTGCTGAGTCAGCACCACAGATTCTGCATCAATGAGGGGTTTTAAAACGTGGGTTAGACTCTGCATATTATGTTTTTTTAACTAACATTTGTTCTTTAAAATTAATATCATTATACCAAATTAATATTGTAGTTTTAATTTATAATGAATAATGAATAATATTTTTTTAAAATAAAAAATTTTATTATAAAAAAATCTTAAGCTTGATTTTTTAATATTAAGATAAAAATTTATATAAAACTGCAGAGATAGTGTGAGATCTTAAAATTTATATTTTAGAATTCTATAATTTATCATCATTTGCTGCACGAAATCTAACTTTTACAGTGAATCAATCCAAAAGCATACATACTTTTCTAGCCCAAACTTTTTTTTCTAACAATGACAGATATCATTTGTAATAATTTATTAGTATATTAAATCTCTTTTAAAATTAATATCTAAATTATTTTTAAACTTCTAAACCTATATTTATATACCATACTAAAATATAATCGATTATCAATGTAAAAATTTAGCTTTGATACTTTAAATCAACTTTCAAATTTGAAATTCTACAATCCATACATAATTAATAAAAAGGACAAGATTACAGTGCAATCCTTCAATGGTTGCATTAAATAAAACTCATTAATTTTGACTTGTAACCTATTTAACCTACTTGACAATATTTTTTTTTTGGCTTTTTTTTCTTCCCTAACCTATGCATCAAAGTTGCTTCCCATTTAAAAGTGAAACTATTCTCCCCTGTTCTTGCCTGTTCCGAACAAGCGGAGTTAGCGGTGAAGGAAAAAAAAATTCAGCTTCTTCCATCTTTTTTGAAAGGTAAGCCTCCAAAGTTATATTATTTTTTTTTTCTTTTTGGTCTTCCATTTGCTCCACAACTAGCCGGATCGGACCTTTGATGTGAAAAAAAACCCCCCAATTTTTAAGACTTCTGTAACGAGATTTCATACCGTATTATTTTGTTTTCGTTTTTGTTAAATTTTTTCTCTTCTCCCATTGATTTATCCTGGTTCATCATGAAATTTGCAAAAACAATTTTGTTTTTTCTCTTCTCTCTTCCTCACGATCATATTTGCTAGTTGGGGTTTGGTTAAACTTTTTTTTTCCTCTTTTCCCCTGTTCTTCCGTTAAATTTAGTGTTTAATTTATTGTTACAAGTTTGCACTGAAGAAGTTAAGACAATATTCCAATTTCACTAAAAAGCATGTAAATTTTTATTATTTCATAATGTATAATTGATAGTTTGTGATTTTATAATGCATAATAGGTAGGCAAAGCTATTTATCATACTCAAATCTAGGCTGCAATACATTTTCCATCTCTAATAATGGAGGGTGAAGGTAAGTACTATGATAATGTGTACTTATATTTGTAATTTTAAGTACATTGAGTGTTCATGGGTTTATTTCATGACATATGATGTTGTTTGTGTGATAAATGGTTAAATGTGGGTTATATAAGTTTAGTTGTTTCCGTTTAGAGATAGACAATGTAGAAAGGTTGGTATATGGATACCATATATTTAAGGTAAATTTGAAAGAGGTACTCCGTTATTTACACGAGTGATCCTGCATATAAATACGGAGTAAAAGGCAAAACATCACATTAAGTGTCTCTGCATTTTACCCAGTACAACGTATGCGATAGCCCCGTGGATACAGCGGGGTAAAATTTTTAATTGGGGATGAAGCTTTTTACCCTGTGTGTATAACGGGGCATCCCGCATATTAGTATGGGGACAAAGGCAAGCACATGTTTGGTTTCACTGCCATATGTCTCGTATATTGTACGCGGGGGCCCCGTAAATTAACCAAGGTAATTTCTTAAAGAACCATTCTAACTTTACCCCTTGTTCACTACAGGGTACCCCGCTCTGTAAGACGAGGGAAAAAGGAAGCACAAATTTGGCTTCACCTGTCATATGTCCCGCATATGGGCTGCGGGGGACCCGGGTTCATTTCATAAATACCCATTACTAGGGGTGTACATGGGTTGGGTTGGCCGGGTTTTTAAAAAAAATCAACCCAACCCATAGAATGCGGGTTGGGTTGGTCGGGTTGATCAAGTTAATTCAAAATTAATTTAGTCTAAATTAATTTTTAATAAATTGAATTTTAATCAATAACATAACTCTATTCCTCTTTATTTTTGCAAAAATAAACTGCATGAACTATTATAATGTAAAAAAATAAACTACCAAAACTCTTTCCAAAATTGAAAATACAAATTACAATCCATATCCAACTAAAATTAAAAAATAAATTGTCTCAAATTAAAACAAACAAAATCAAACTAACAATAAAAAGAAATTAAGATCAAATTATAACAAATAATTCATAAGCAATAGAAGATATAAAAATAATGTCTAAATTTTGACACCAAACAAAAAAGAAAAAGCATGTTTTTTCAATACAACAATCTTCAATTCTTCATAGCCTTACAACTCCAAAGCTTCACCATCTATGATCCACCCATGGCCTCCAATAGTATGTAACAAAAGAAGTTACATGGAATTTAACAATTCTTAATCAAAAAGTAATTTAGAATTGCAAACACAAATCAATGTAATACTTAAACATATGAAGAAACTTACACAAAGACAGACAATGCAAGAACTGAAACATTAAGAGGTGGAAGACCAATTTTGCTTTGCTTATTAACCCCAAGAACTATAGCAGCTATCAAAGTTAGTACTACGGCTAAAATCCTAACAATTGATTGAATAGTCCCAGTCCCAGTTGTTCTCTGGTTTGCCACCATCATTTCCTTCCCTCTGCTTTCCAACCCATCTATCTTACCACTGCTTCCATTCTTATTCTCCATCTTTCACAAAAGTACTCAGAAAACCCCAAAACCCACTAAATATTTGAGACACAAAGAATCAGAGACAAGGTGGTTCAGTGAGAAAATGAGGCAGAAAGTTTGGTGCAGGGAAGTAATGGCTTAGAGAGAGGCTTGCATTTAGTTTGAAAGCAAAAAGCTACACAAAAAAAATAAATAAATAAAATGAACATCTCCTCCAATTTCAGGCAAAACTATTACTAATATACTAGCAGCAATTTGAACTTCATCGACCAGAGCTCTTAATATTACTAATAATTCTACTACCTAATAATAACTTTGAAATCCATCGACCATAGCTCCAACTTCATATTGCTAGATTTTCAACATTTACAATTCCATAGAAAATAAATAAACGAGTTTAACAAACAAAAAATTACATATCATGTGTTCTTAAAGATTCTGTGGAGAAAGAGGCCGGTGGGGGAAGAATTGGGACTTGAGAGAGACTTGTCGGTTTGTCCTGTCACCTGCGTGCAGCTGCAGCAGCCGTGCAGAATGAGAGAGGGAGAGAAAACAGGACTGCAGCAGCCGTCGGCTTGAGATGGACTGGGGAAGAATCGAGACTTTAGACTTGGGAGAGAGGGAGCGACTAAGCGACTGAAAGAGTGAGAGGGATTTTAATTTTCAGAAGCTGAGAGAGCCTAAAAGGAGGAAGCCAGGAAGATCAAAACAGAAATGCAGAGGGAGGGAAGGGGGGGGGGGGGGAGCAGCCATGACAGAAACACAGTCAATTAGGTCAAAATTGCTATTTTTTATTTTTTTAATATAGGTCGGGTCAGGTTGGGTCAGACGGATTTTAAATAGCACAACCTGATACCCAACCCGAAGACCTCAGGTTTTATAGCCTCTAACCCGAAACTGACCCGATTATTTAGTTTTTTCATTGGGTTGGGTTGGTTTGGGTTGGATCATCTAGTTTGGATAGGGTTATCATGTTTTTGAACACCCCTACCCATTACAGATATATCCCGTGTTGTACACGGGATACCCTGCACCAGAATTGTTTATATATGTTTTACAGTTTTACCTAGTTGTTCAAATTTCCTTTATTGTATGAAATGTTGTTGTATAATTCATTCTGTGCACGTGATATTTATGATGAAACAACATCAAGATCAGTGAAGGATAAGATCGATTCAAAAAAATGGTTTGCGAATGGATGGTTTAATTATTAGTGAGTACCTAATTCAAATTGTTTGATAGATAAAGTAATTTTAGGGTTTTCTTTTGGAAAAAAAGGTATTACTGACTGAAAATTTATATTTCGTTATAATTTATTTTGTTGCAATAACAGCGAGGTTGAACTCCGCAAGAAAAATCATGATTTTAAAGTTAATGCGGATGTAAGTAGAATAATTTATTATCTGTGAGTAGTTGTTACATGAGAGAAAAAAATATAATGCTGAGTTTTTTCTATGTTTAAGTTATGAAAGAATTGGCTAAGGAATGGAAAGACCTTGATCCTGAAGAGAAAGCAAAATACGAAGGGGTCCGAGCTGAGAGGAAAACGAGTTTTGTTAGTAGATGTACTCCAGAAATAGTATAAAGCGTTGCAGAAGCTTTCAGCGAAGCTCGAAAGAAGGCAATAAATGAATTAGGCTTCGGTTCTTTCATAAGTCAGAAAATGTGTGGGATAAAGAAACAGCTGGTGTCGTGGCTGGTGGATCAATTCGATCCCATTTCTTGTACACTCACACTCCATGGAGTGCATTACACAATAGGTGTCCATGGTGTGGAACGATTGCTGAGACTAGTTGATCATCACGGTGAAGTTGATGACGCATTCTCTACGGAGGACATTGAGGTACTGAAAATGAAATACGGCACACCCAAAGCAGGCATATCGATTGTTGACCTGTAGGCTCTATTATTCAAATATCGTATACCTAGTGATGATTTCAAGGTGGTATTCAAGCTCTTTCTTATGGGGATGATTCTGAGTCCTAAATCAAGAATGTAAATAAAAACAATCGATATCGGGCGAATGACGAAGCCCGATATGATTAGTAAGCAGAAGTGGGCACTGTTTACATTCAATGCATTTGTCGATGGGCTAAGGAAGTATAAGGAGTGCAATCTACTCTATATTCTTGGATGCCTCATAATTTTACAGGTAAATCATCTATAATTACCTTCGTTACTCAATTTTGCTAACCTATTTATCGGTACTTCATTTTTATTCCATGTCATACAGCTTTTTTACCTTGGTGTGTCTTCGACTGTGAAAAGATTCATCGGAAGATCGTTGATGCCCGTCACTAGTTAGGGATAGTCTGAGATGAAGCGATTCATGAAGACATTCACCCGAAATGGAGGTTTCCTCTTTGACATGGTAAATTTAGTAAATATTTTGCATGTTCATGTGTTTTCTTAAATTTGTGCATATTAGTCCGCCTCAGGTAGTCTGAGTTTTGATCATGTTGTCACTTAAAAATCAACTATGGGTATTATAGGTTATGCAGGGCGAAGCATCAACATCGTACCAACCTATGAGAGGAATGCCGGCCCACGAGAATGATGATATGACAAATATCAGAACAGCTATATAGGATATTCAAAAATACGTTGCTGTTTTGAATGGAAAATTGACAGCTTCGGATGATAACTATCGACATTCAAGGCAGATGTCACAAATCACCTTACAACCATTTCAGAGACTATGACACAATTGAGGAAAGCAGTTGAAAAGTTGACAACGAATGCCTCAAATCCAGATACCAAATATGACAAGGTCAAGATTGGTAAACAGAAGAGTAAAGATGAAGAACCAGTGCCAGCCGGCCAGCGTGAGATGGGAAAGGATTCCTCACTCGTAGTGGTTTCCACCGAGGAGGACAATGATTCGTCCTCCTTTGATACCTCACAGTTCGGCAAGCATTTGGATACGTTGGTGAAACAGCTATAACCCGATGTTGTAAGAAAATTTGACATATGTTATTTATTGCTTTGTTTCTCATTTCTGCTGCTTAAGCTTCATTCAATGTATTGAGACTTTAACTTCGGCATTATATGTTTTCAGGGTAAGATTGGCTCTTCCAATGCGCCAACGCAGCATCTTGTGCTTACATAGGCTGCAACATGTGGTAGTCGCGTGCTAATGAAGGATGACGCTGTTAAAAGAAGTGAAGTTCAAAAAATTCTCCTTCTCTCTTCCTATTTTATCAACGCAGGTCCATTTCATGTCCAAAAAATGATCCCGCCAGCCAATGTGAAGTTGGTGGACTACATTTTCGACTCTACCCTTGATGCAGAGTACGAACATTCTCTATCCTTCAATCGAGGCTAATTATTTATGTGTGCATTGTGTTTTCTAAAATAATTGTCATCAAAACGTTGAAAAATTTTAGGTGTTTTGTTAGGGAAATGCTTGTGCAAACCGCATAGAATTTCTATACTCACCATGCAATTATGTCCTTACGTCCTTCGACGTGGCTGAATGGTGATGTGAGTTAGCGATCAATTCTGAGTTAGTTTCATCAACTATTCACATACTATTAGTGCCTTACCAACGTTTGGTTGATTGTGCATGTCATATCATTAAGCGGCAGACATGCTAATGCACCAACAAAGCATATCGTATGCAGACAAAGGTAGAAAATGGTTTTTGCCAACTTACTTCTAGGTATGCACTTGGAATATATATATATCGTTTAATCAATTTGTTTAGGGTCAGATCATTGCTATAAACCCTTTGAATGTACGTGTGTTTGTTTTGTATCGACTAGCAACAAGTGTTAATGAATGATAGGGACATGACCACCTTTGACAAAAAGAGGAAATTCAGGCATATGTACATATGGAAGCTTAATTGCTGTGAAAATGTTAGTAATCCTTCTACCATATTATTCTTCATTACAATCATTGGTATTGAATGTTAATGTGCAAGATAATTATGTATAATGGTTGAACTCGCTGGCAATATTTTACAGATATTCATTCATTTGCATGATCCACATGGTCACTGGTATCTAGTGGTTGTATGTGTGCCCAAAAAAGTTTGTGAGATCTAGGATCCCCTCCCAAGCCTAAGGAGAACCATTGTCCGGGAAGAATTGGCACGCTCCATTGTAAGTTGATTGTATTATCCTCAGTAAATTGTTGAAATTTAATAAATTTATTGGATTTATGATATCGCCTAATGTAACACTAATGTGTTGCAGATGCAATCGTTGGATTTTCTCTTCACTGATGAAGTCCAACAACTTTTCAATAAAAAGAACTTATTCGCTTCTCTTAACGTGCATTACCCAAAAAACCGGAGAGAACAACCAAATGGTCATGTCTGCGGGCTGTATGTCATCAAGTACATGCAGCAGACAAAACAATGCCAAGTAAGCGACAACCTCATGAATTCAATTTCTATATTTCAAATACATTATCATTCTTTGCAATTTCTATGTTTTAATTTTTTTTTGGTCCTATACATATAACTGTATAGGATAAGCTGTGACATACTATCTTCACTTTTGCAGTTTGACTCTCAAATGGAGAAAGCTTTTACTACATTAGACCTAATCGAGAATGATCATAATACTGAAGTCTCATTCTTTGCAATTTCTATGTTTGAATTTTTTTTTAGTCCTATACATATAACCGTATAGGGCGAGCTGTGACATACTATCTTGACTTTTGCAGTTTGACTCCCAAATGGAGAGAGCTTTTACTGCATTAGACCTAATCGAGAATGGTCATAATACTGAAGTGGCTCGACTATATCAAAAAGCAATTGCATATGACGAGGAGCGTTCGGTGGTTGCTGCCAAATCGCCCCGCAAGCGTGCAAAAATAACTCATCCTCCATCCCGAAGGGTACAAATGGCAAAAGCGGGCCAGAGGAAAAATATATAACTTGGGTCTATCTTTTGTTTTTGTTATTTTGGTGTGAATACATAGGATTAGAATGCAATTGATTTAGGGTTTAGATAACTTCCAATGGTTTTTTGACCTTTACTGTAAATCCGTACCAGTTTAGGGTAAATATTAGATAGTATCTTCTGTTTTATATTATTTATAGTTTACCATGTTACAGTCCGTTTGTCCCGCAGACATGTATACGCGGGTTAATTTTTTGACAACAAATACAATGGATGCTGTGAAGCACTACCAAAGTTGTACAGTTGCCCATTCTGTCATCAATTTAGTATTGCTGTCAAATTCTTAAGTCCTTCAATTCAATGTCATGTAAAACTTTTTGTACATGCTAAATATATGGGTACTTGGATTCATACATTGTCTTTATGTCATTCCAAATTTGAAACTTACGAATAACCCTAAACCTACCACCATCGTCTCCACGAATCGTCATGTGCTGCGTTGTCTATACTTAGGTTAGTTTAAAATGCTCATTCAAACGGATGTTCATTATATATTGTCTCCCACCTGCCAGTGTGCATCAACTCGTGTTCAATGAAGTCCACCGTCCTTGACGACTCCCAACAAATCTCGGACGCACTATCATTTAATGCAACACTGTTGGATGAGTTTACGTCTCTGCCATTGTCATCCGGTGTTTTTTTTTAAACAAGTCCGCTTCGTGTGACCAACCAGTTTGCATTGACTGCATCGTCGTTCTTTTGCCTCCTTCGTCCCAGCAGTTGCTCCACCTTTGGTATTCACTACAATTGGATCTCTTAAAATGTTGTGTTTTCCTTTCCTATCTCCAATTGTCATTTCAGTTTCATCAAAGACCCTCACAACTTCTTCCAATCGAGCTTCCAAATTAAACATTTCTCTTTTGGCCATTTCGTATCCTTCTTCCATTTTTAATCCAAACAAACAAATCTTGTTCGTAATTACACTTAAAGAGGCATACCAAAGTGATGTTGCTGCCTCATTTGATAATTCACCAACATCGCACTGTTGTTTCGTTCCCTCTATCTTTGCGTCCTTTCTCCACTTATGTATAATCAAAAATTCAGGAATTTTAGCAAGATGGTCCTACTTCATGATGTACAATGAATGACTACATGGAATGCCAACACTGTCAAAGATGTTGCATGAACATTGTATATGGTTAGTGTCAACATAGTAAGTGACACTCCATTTGGACTGAGGTTCTCTAAACTTAGTCAAGCTATACATTCTCTTGTTTTCGTATTCGATGCAATCGTTCTTTATCAACAATGTCTCATCTTGTAGTTGGAGCTGCACTTTCTTATAAATTTTCCTTGTGTATACTTCTCCTGCATGTTTCTCATAATGTTTAAGGTGTGTAATAGGCAATGGAATCGTATATTTACTCTTAACATCGTCGTGCACCTCCTTGTTCTGCACCCGTGATATTGCCCGATCTACCTGCATTATGAACTCATACAATTTCAATATGCCTTTCACGTAGTTGTTCATACAGAAATTCATGCTCTCACATCTCTGAGTGCTACGCAAGCCAGCAAAAATTTTTCCCTTCATGAATGCTTCGGCCCATAGTCCATGTGTCTTATGCATCTTTTTAATCCATTCATTCATGTGCAAGGAAAATTTGTCCACCATTCGAGACCATCGAGTTTGGAACTCTTCCACACTATACTCGCTCATAATGCAATCGGTGAACTCCCATACCTTGTCTGGATCATGTAAATTTGCTTGAGCATTTCTCTCTATGTGTCATGTGCACAGTCGGTGGTTCGAGTGCAAAAAAATGTCTTGAATTGCTTTTTTCATCGCCTTATCTCCATCAGTCACCACTGAAATCAAATGCTTATTATACGTAGCTTGGAGAAACGTGTTCAGTACCCATGTATACGTTTCCACTGATTCATCGACTATCAGTGCCATTCAAAATATTCATGTCCTTTTATGATGGTTTACACCCACTATTATCACTAATGGCTTCCCATACACATTAGTTTTGTAAGTAGCATTGAATGCCATCACATCTCCAAAACAACGGTAATCGAACAGAGATATTGAGTCAGCCCAATAAATGTTTGACAATCTATTTTCCGAGTCAACTGTATAGTCAAAGAATAGATCAGGATCTATCACCTTCTTAGTGTGAAAGTGGGCGATCAAACTTTCTGCATCCATTTCGTGTATACCGTCGTTTCGGTCAACTGTAAATTGATTGCGCAAATCTTTCAAATTGAACCCCACACAATCATATCCATCAACTCTGTCCACCATGTAGTCCATTATTTTTTATGTTCCAATGCCAACATCGTGCATGCATCTGGCTTCTGCAAGATAAGGATCTTCAACTAATCGGTTGGATCGAATACATTGTATTTAGTTCCCATGTAGCAACGGATGAGAATGGCCATGTACAAATTTAGTAACTATCCAGTTGCCTTTTGACCTATTTTTAATCACACCAAATAAAGTTGGACACCCTACTCAAGTTAGTGCCCTAGGTTCCCTATTCCTATCTTTCATTTCGTTCCACACGGGGCTTCTATATCCTTCCTTATCACAAACCCATATTCATTTCCAAATTTCCCCATTACAATCCTTTTTAACATGATGCTTGCGCACCCCGAATCCAATTAATTTGGCATATGTTGAATAAAACTCATTTGCAGATTCAATCGACTCAAATTCTTCACCGATCATGTCTTCAGTAGACAATGAACCATATTTCTTTCCATCTCTGAATTCCATTTGAACAATTGAGGTGTTCAAACTAACTAAACCTGTCTGCATTTCATCACCATCTAACCCACGGATGATGCCTTCAATTGCGCCATTTGTGATTTCATAATTGCAATCCATTTATGTAGATATCATTATGTTAGCTAAACTATCCACCCGATGATGAAATATTCAGTGTCTTACCTATACATGCAGTTGATTCTAATAAACTTAACTTTCATTATTTTAAATGAAAAAATTAATGTGCAAGATAACTGAAGTTTAACTATTTAAAATTAAAATAACTCAATATTTATATTTGCAATAACAATTAAACAATGTCTAAATTAGGGTTTAGAAAACTAATAGTATGAAATTTTGATTTGTAATTGCACTATCAAGCAAACTAATACACCACTATTTTAGAATACTTTGACCAGAATGAGGATAGTTTTAAAATAAATACTATGAATAATTAGTTCATAATGGTTCATACGTATTTCTTAGCACCCTAAGTGTAACAAATAAATATACTATATTGTAAATACCTCACTTGTGCTTTGTAAACATTAGCTATGTGGATCCACTGAAGTTGATAAGTCTTCTTAATCAATTTATTCTTTAGATGGTTTGTAATTTGTACTTTGATGGAGGAACCATTACAAAGAATATAGCTGAAGATAACCAAATAGAGGAAAGAGGGGAATGTTGGTGATGCATTAATGACTATTGTTGGTAATGTACCAAACCTTAAGTTGCTCTCACATTTATTACAAAATTTTATAGTGACCATTTCTCATGTGGTTCACTACAATTAAACATTAACTTGCTCTAGTAATTAAAATGTTATTCTTCATTTATGGCACGTGAGGTACATGTATCAGAGACACCCCGTATGCAGAAACGGGCTCCCCGTGTCATATCCGGGGTACCTATTACAAACTATCGACCCATGTAATGTACGGGATATCCCGTGGTAAAAAACGAGGTTAACTCTATATTTTTCTCAATCACTTGTCCCATATACATACGCGGGGCACCCTAAGTGGAAGGGGGGGTACTGCTAAGTAGAGGCGTGCAAATTCACCCGTGTAACGTACGGGCTACCCAGGTGTACGAAACGGGGTTTAAATCTTTATCACTATATTTTTCTCTGTCATTTGTCCCGTATATATACGCGGGGCACCCTAAGTGTAAGTAGAGGTACTGCTCAATGGAGACGTGCAAATTCACCCGTGTAACGTACAGGCTACCACGGTGTACAAAACAAGGTTTAAATGTTTATCACTATATTTTTCTCTGTCATGTGTCCTGTATATATGGGGGGACCCCGACCAATTTAATAGGGCAATTACAACCCCATTTAAATTGGGATACTATGAATGGGGCCCTCTTACAAGAACACGGGGTAGGAAAAAAATTTAGGACTTCTAGTGCATTTTGGGAGGGAAAAGGAAAGGCAATGGCATTTGACGATTGGTTTATCTTCCAACCGCCGACGACAGAAACCAATAAATCTAGGTTTCCTTCATCTCTTTAATGGAAATTTCGTAATGAAACCATTTGGACTCTAAAATTTGAACAACCACGGAATAAGGATTGTTATTGAAGAGAACAATGGGGAGGGTGAAGCAAACAACCAGCAAAGTCAAGGCGAAGCATCCGCCGCAAAAGAAGCCAAGAACAAGCGCCTCCTGCGAGACTGTTGGAGAAGCTGAAACGTCAACCTAACGACCAACCATCGGTGACAGCATAGACCCCAACAAGGACGGCTCAAGGCGACCTGAGGGCTCAACTGTGGATGAGGTAACATCAATTTACAAGTGGACATTTGATTTAAAAATATGATTTGCTTAATTTAGGGTAAATTTTTTTTGGTTAGTGAGAAAACTTGTTGAAAATAAATAAAATGTGTTGGGATTGTCCTGGCCTTGGTTCGTGCATAACACGGGTCACCCCCGCCTTTCAGACGGGGTTGTTGGGATGGAGTCGTCAGGGTATCTGCCTGTTATCCCATCAGGTATTCACAGGGACCCCGGGGTTTTCCCGGGATAACATATAAATAACTATACAAGGTGTGTTTTTTCCCATGTGAAACACGGGAAGACCCAGTATAGAACATGGGGTAAGTTGGGGTGCGTCTTTTTGGGTCTCTGCATATTAACCCGTTAACATAATGCGGGGAACCCGTTCGTACAATGGGGTAACTTCAAAAACCATATAATGACCTAATTTTCCCATGTTGTACACGGACCGACTCGGTGTGTAACACGGGAAAAATGAGGTGCGTCATTTAGGGTCTCTGCAATTTATCCCGAATAAGTAACGTGGGGACCCCGTGTTACACGCGGGGTGAAATCTAGAATAATGGAATGACCTATTTTTCCTGTGTGTAACACGGGGTAACACGGTATATAACACGGGGTATGTTGGGATGTCGAGTTGGAATCTCTGTCATTACTCTCTTAACTCTATGCGGGGGCCCTGAGGTCACATCAGGCTTTGTTTCATAGTGTATTATTATTGATGTACCCCGCGATACACACAGGGTACCCTGAAATATACCACGGGGTAAATTGGAAATGAGTCATTTGGGAGGCCTACAGATTTTGTTTCTCATTTCTGTTGTGCCATAAATTATCTTTGAAGTGCATACATATTGTTTAAGATTTAAATATGTTGACATTAAGGCTGCGTGTTTATGTACATTTGCCATTAAACGTTGTTATGTTAACAGGATAACCCATTTGTTCAAAGGCGTATTTTTAAGGATGGCGAGGTCTAGGCAAAAAAATTTATCATCTTATGCGCAGACATTCCAAGCTATTGAAAAGATAAAGAGCAAGCTTACAGTTGTGCAGCTGCAGGAGTTTGCCAAAACGTGTTTCGACCACTTCATTGATATGCAGAAGATCGTGCACCAAGGCCAATTAATACACCATTTAGGGCTGAAAAAGGTAGAGTCATATGACATGGAGGTACTGGAGTTCAACATTTGTGGAATGGGTATGAGGTTCGCAGAGAGAGATTTTGCCCTAGTCACGGGGTTACGGTGCAACAATGACATTGTTGACCACAATGATGACATACGGACCATCGCATCACGCACAATATGAAAGAAGTACTTAGACAACTCGAAGTCTATCAAGATTGAGCAGTTGCAGAAATGTTTTGAGGCTGCACAGTTTGGTACGGAAACTATGGATGTTGTGAAGATGGCGCTACTATTTTACTGAACTGGGGACTTTTAGGTGTGCCGCGTAAAACATTAATTCGACATAAATTTACTATACTCGTCGAAGATTTAGATAAATTCAATAGCTATCTGTGGGAAACATTTCTGTACAACGAGACTATTAAAGCACTATATGGGTTCTTCACTCGGCCACTACCAAGCGAAGTGCGCAATGCATATGGCAACCTCGACGTAAAAGGATTCCTTCTAGCATTTCAGGTTAAATACTACGACATAGTGCGTTTCAGTACGCCTGTATATATAATATACATAAACATATATATTATATATAAATTGGATCTGGTTTATACTTACCACTATATCTAATGTTGTTGTATATATTTACTGGAAATTTTGGCTAATGTTGTAGGTGTGGGCTTATGAGAGTATCCCCAAGCTAGGGGATGATGGTATTGCATGTAGGATTTTCCAAGCAACTCCTTGTCTTTTGGGGTGGAAGGTAACCAGCCACCCGACTTACGAAGGCCTTAAATACGCAATATTTGATAAGAAAAATGTAAGGTTTATTTAACACGAAACATTTGAATGCCCATATAGTGTTCATAAAATCCACATCCATTAACCATGTTAGTTTAATATTTGGTGCAGCTTGAAGTGCAATGGACATTGTGTCCAAGGGATGATGAAATAAGCCAGGTATATATGACTGTATTTGCTAACGGTCATCGCAAACGTAGATGCTGATTTCCCCCGATTGTGGAATAACTTGAGGAGACAACACAGGAAAATGCAACAACACCTTACGCGCATGCAGCCAGTGTGCAACCACGTCCATCAACTGACAATCGCAATGACAACATGGTAAGTCTTGGCAAACCCTAAACACAAAATAAACTTTATTCGTGATTTATTGCAGATGATTGGTGAGTTGACATATTTACATTTTGCCGAGGTCATGTGGCAAATGGAAACAATCTTGACCGCATTGGCCACCACCAATCAATGATTGAGCAGCGTCAAGATGTATTCAATAGCCGCATTGAAGCAATGCTGGGTCAGATGAACGACATAAATAGCAAGCTTAATGCTAAACTTGAAAAACTAAGCGATCAGGTACTTTTCCCTAAAAATGTTTACCTAAAATTGTTTATGCTTCAAGTATTAACATAAAAGTTGTTTATCTTAAACACTCCATATGTGTCGCAGTCGATGCCACACGAGATGCTATTGCCTCGTGATCCTACACCACCACCAGCGCATGATACATCACAGCGTGTGGATCAATCTTAGCATGCTCCAGACTTTGATGTGGTGCCTCGAGGTTTACTTGTTGTGATCAACAATGATCGATCGAGGCAATTTGAGTCTCCGATGCCCGTCAATCAACCTTCTTCGGTGTTACAGTCAAAAGGGAGTCAAACGATCGAGGATCGTGACATGTCGACGCCGACCACAGTCACTACGCCAATTGGTATTGATTTGCATATACATATTGACGATGATCGCAATTGGACAGTATTAACTGATAACAGTGCAATTGAATTGCATAAGCAAGAAGAATGCATGCCATATCAGATTTGGGCAACCCATGATGTCGAGGACTTGGGGCAGTTTATGGGGCCCGTAAGTCGAGCAAGACACGAATACAAACCATCTAAAGTTACGAAGAGTCCATGGGTGGATCCAGGGGCACATCGGAAAGCAACTAAGAAATGGAACCCGATGTCCAAGCCTACAGATGAGGAGCTCGTTGCCTTCCGTGATTGGTACTTGATGAGCAAGCCGACGGCAATAGCTGATATAGAATATGGTAACGTCCCATGGACGTTCTTTGATGGAATTTTATGNGCATGCCATATCAGATTTGGGCAACCCATGATGTCGAGGACTTGGGGCAGTTTATGGGGCCCGTAAGTCGAGCAAGACACGAATACAAACCATCTGAAGTTACGAAGAGTCCATGGGTGGATCCAGGGGCACATCGGAAAGCAACTAAGAAATGGAACCCGATGTCCAAGCCTACAGATGAGGAGTTCGTTGCCTTCCGTGATTGGTACTTGATGAGCAAGCCGACGGCAATAGCTGATATAGAATATGGTAACGTCCCATGGACGTTCTTTGATGGAATTTTATGGCCTGGAGGTTCGCTTCAACCTCACGTGAGTTTCCTGTCATTGTTAATCCATTATATTAAACAAAATTGGTAAAAGTGGTTAATTTAAATTCGTAACGTTTTTTATATAACTGTGGATGTGCAGCACATTGACGCATGCCTATTCCACATCAGAAAGAAAATGTATATGGCCCCAGAGGCATTTTCAGAGCGTTGTGCAATTTTGGATTGCATGTTGTGGGCGAGTTGTGTATTGTCCATGTGTCTTATGAAATTAGTGTCAAAAAAACCATCATACAGTCCTACTAATTATATTTTCACCTCTATTTGCAGCAAGCTATGTTTATAAGCCACAAAGATAAAATTGATTCACTGTTAGAGATTAAGGCTGCCAACATATTTTGTCAGGCATTCAAGGGTGAATATCTTATATATGGTCGACCGTGATAGACATGTGACTATGTATGAATGTTTTTGTATTTTATTAATTGATACCGTCGGAAATTTATAGCTATCCCTGTGGCATGCACATTGTGTTAACTAACATGAAAACCAAAATTGTAATTGCTAATGCCAGTTAACAATGGCAACAAACACTGGGCTCGTTGCACACATCGACATAACTAAGAAGCATGTAGACATGTATGATCCATCCTTGAACAGTACAACATCTCATTTCCAGGATGAAAATGCCACATGCATATGCCATTTGATACAAAAAATATTGCATGTTTTTGAAATTTACAAACACCAACGGGAAATCATAGACAATTTAGAACTGTATACGATTAGAAGAATGAATGACACATTTGTCCACCAATCAATGAGGTACGTTGAACGCGGGTTGTTATTTAAAATCATATTGTACAAGTCTTCATGGTCTATATCTCGAGTATGTTTGTTAAACTTGTTTGTGACATAATAAATATGTGGTTTTCGTGTAGTGGGGATTGTAGAATGTTCGCTTTGAGATGGATTGAAAACAAATCCGATGGACTACCAGTCAATATTGTAAAAAAGTATTACTGCCATGAGAAAAAAATATGCGGTAGAGTTGTTCCACCGAAACTTCAAGATGTAATGTATGACAATATGCAACATTTTAATATTGTTGTATATAGTAATATAAAATGGTTGTATGTTTAATTCTAATATTTAGTTAATTTTAAACAGTGCTACCTATTTGTACATAATATATATATATATTGAGTTTATAATTATATACCAAAATATCAATTTTCCTTTACCATATAAATGGTAGAACTTCAAAGTCAATGAAATCGTGTCCCAAATGACTACAAATTATGTATCCAAAAATCAAATATTACCTTTGAACTTCAAATATATTATAAGTATGTAGCGAAAAATGTAATGCTACAATTAATTATGCAACTTGCAACAAAAAAGTCAACATTCTCTTCAATTTATTTTACTAACATTGAGAACAAATAAGACCAAAACTAACAAATATAACATCGTTCTTAATGAGCAATATAGATAATATTGATTCTAGCATTTATCTATGCCAAAGTTAGTCCCTTAAAAAAATTTCCTACTTGCCACCAACCATATAAAATTTATTCTACATTTTTTGTATTTAAATATTGTGATACAGTGGAAGAATATGTGAGTACAATGATACTAAAATGAAGAATCATCAAATAATAATGAGTATTATGATTCATAATGAAGTACCATAGTCCATTATGTCTATTTCAAAGTATTGTGAACCATCAAGAATCATATTGGATTATAACAGAGTATTATTTATCCATGTCAGAGTAATATTTTACCACTTTTAGTATTATCGAATATGATGAAGTACTAAACTATCCATAATATAGTAATATCATCCATATAGGAGTATTATTTTCTTTATCGAGTACGACTACCCATTATGAAAAACAATAGTCCTCATAAAGTCATGTCAGACCATAATGGAGTACTATTGCAAATTGGATCATAATAGGGTAAACATATAACTATAATGTAGTATATATTACCAAAATAAAGTATTATTATTTATATCAAAGTAATGTTGACTTTTATTTTTTTCATTATCCATAATATGTCACATTATACCATAATGAGATAATTGAATACTATAGTGAAGTACTATTATCCCTATAGAAGTGACATCGTCTTTTATTGAGTAATATTGATCATATTTGATCATATTTATCCATTTTACAGTAACTTTAATCTATTATAAAGTAATGTTGACTTTATTTTTCATTTCTTCCATAATATGTTACATTTGACCATAAAGAGATAATAGAATACCATAGTGGAGTATTATTATCCGTAGAGAAGTGACATTGTCTTTTGATGAGTAATATTGGTCAAAATTGGTCATATTTATCAATTTAGTAGTACATTTAATCCATTATGAAGTAATGTTGTACATTTATTTATTTTTTAGATAAAATTTTAATGTATATTTTCATTACTACCCCGTGTCATTTAGTCCGGGGACCCCAAGTCCAAATGCGGGGTATTTTTTTTCAATTAAAGTCAATTTTTCAATTATGTGGCACGTTTTTATCTATTAATTTTTCATAAAAATGAAAAAATCTTGCCTTGATATTTATGAAATCATATTTCATTTTTTTTCAAAAATATTATTTTTTTCCTCTTTTTTTTTTCCTTTATTTTTTTTGAAATTTTCAACCGATTTTAATTTTTTATTTCTTTTTTGTCTATATAATATGTCACTCAGTAGAATAGGTCTCTTTCTTTACAGAGTTTCGCTCTAGTATTCGCCTAATAAAAATGCTAAAAGATAATGTGGTTCATCATCTTTTATGTGTAGTGATTGATAAAGAGGAGTCGTAGGCTCTACAGCTCCTTCCTTGCCGCCCATCTCTTGGAAGTCTCAAATGACAAATGGCACAAAAAATAGAAAGTTTTTTTCTTTTTTTCTTTTTTTTCTAAGAAAAATATTTTCCTCACTTTTGAAAATTAGCTGTAAATGATAAATAGTAAAGCCATAAATTAATTTTTTTAAATATCAATTAAAAAATATTGAAAAAAATAACTCTTTTCCAATTGTATTGTTTGCATTTTTTTATTTTCTTTTTATTTTGGATTGAATTGTTACTTGATAATTAATTTTTATTTTTTCATTATTACAAATTGGAAGGAGACTTTTTTATCCATATTGAAATTTAAATTTTTAATCTGAAAATTTAATCTCAGTAGTTTTACAAACTAGATCTAACTATACATAATTAATTTTTAATTAAAACATCAAAATTTAGCTTGATAGGGGTTGGACCGAGATTAATTAAAAATGCAATTACATAAATTGGAGTAGATATTTTTGATAGGTTTTATTTTATGTTTCTCTGTCTTTCTAAAATGATTAATAATATGTGTTCTTGTTTTTAAAGTACATAGAAACAAACTTAAAATAGTGTATTTAATTTAAGATTTAATGAATTTTTAGATATAAAAGAATTATGAAATTTCACATATATATACCATCCCACTAAGTTTGGATATCCTCGACATAAATGTTGAATAAAAAATTTAAAATAAATGAATTTGATTATTTAAAATTATTAATTTGTCACATCAAGCATGTGAATCAAGCAAGCCCTCTACTTTGAATTCTGCAAGGATCACTCCATCAAATATGTTTAATCCAGTAGTTCTAAAAAATTTCAGCTCGCTAATCTTCAATTAAAAAAAATTAAAAATATTTTTACCTGAGCACTATCGCATATATTTAGTTTTCAATATATTATATAATATATATTACGTGATTGACATCCATGCATGGTTTATTGTCCCATTGATTACCAATCTAACAATTCAAACCTTTGTATTTTAGTACACTTTTATAGCACATATCACATGGAATTAAGAGTGGAAAAACCACATTCAGGAGAATATTAGTCTTACATTTTTATTTTCTTTAAGATGCTTCCTAACATGTAACGTAAGAGAAATCCAAACTGAAGTGGATCACTAAGGACCTAGTGGCTGCACACTTATAGCAGTTTGGTATACATGATTTATTGTATTAATTATGGAGTACTATAGTAGATTCGATAAGACTATAATATACTGTACAATATTAATATTGTACAATATTTGGAACATGATTGTACTGTACTGTACTATTTTTTGTAAAAATAATAATATTGAGTAAAACTTTTAAAGTCAAATTTTATAATTCCTTATTTCAACTCATTATAGCAAAGCAAAAGAAAAAAAAAAAATACAATGTTTTAGAAAGAAAAAAAAATGAATGAATGAAGAATATTGATGTGCAGCAAAAACCCGGTATGTAAAACGCACAGGTGGATGAAATCTGTACAATTATTATGTGCCTTGGAATCCATGATTTACAACCACACAAAGTATTTTATTAATTAATACAATGCAAAAGATTTTGAAACGGGGTACCAAAAGTACCCTTAAATGACGATGGGAAAAAGAACTAATAAAAGAAAAAGAACTAGTACAATATAATAAAATATTCTTCCCACAGAAACAAAAAATTAAGAAATTCCAAAATTGGTGGCAGTGGCACCATACCAGTTTGAGTTGTTTGGAATCTCCATTATTGAGTCAAGGATGAAGTGCTATAAGATGGTCCAAACTTTTTATTCTACATTACTATATCTTGATTTGCCTCATTGGGTGGTGCGCTGTATATGCAATTAATATAATATAAATATTATATATATATATATATATATATTCGTCATAAGTTGGACCTTATCTTTTGCTTTTTAACATGAGAAGAACAATAGTCTAAACCCATTAATCCTTCGTTCCACCTTTCATTAAAAAATTGCAACTGAGAATTCAGACAGAACAGTAGCACACTACTTGGCCTTGGTCTGGAAAGGTTTTCAACTCTATTTTTCAAAACAAACTGAACATTACATTTGTACGCTAAAGATTACCAAAATCAAATAAGGTATTCTAAATTGGCAGTTTACTTACAATAAATTCTAAACTCCAGTTATCGTTTCTGCAAGTGTAACTTTGCTGTGCAGCCAGATTCACCTGTTACAAGACATTACTCCATATGGTAAAGAATTGAATCGTTATGTTGGTTAATTTAATGGCAATTAAAACCAAATACCTTTCACCCAAAATAGCAGTTTAATCAATAGCAGCATTTCTATGAACATTTCCAGCTACTAGCATGCAACTCTTCCCATGATGTCGTTGTCATGTTGTCAGTAAGGCTTGGCATATGTTAAAGAGGGATGATTTATGCTTTGAGGAAATCCACCTGTTTCTAAAGGTAATAAGCCAGCTTTGCACACTGTTATTTTACCAAGTTCTTTTACACCAGCCAATAAAATAACTTTGGGCCCAGATTTTGCAAAAACAAAGCCATCAACTTCACTGGCTCATCATGAACAATCTGCTATGTCTGCAGTTGAATATTGTTCTTACTAATCGCAATGAAAATTAAACAGAAATACCTAGTATTTTTTATGTTTTTTTTTTGAATTTGTACTGAACCAATGACCTCATCTTTTAAATCTACTGAATTTTACTTATCCAATCAAAATATATAATACCCACTACCAAGCTTTTTGCAACTATTTGCTTATCCAAAAAAGATGCTTTCTTTATTAGATGTGACAGCTTGCATTTCATTACCAAAAAGCAGTGGAAGGTAACAGGTAAAAGATTATATTGAAAAGCAGGTTATAACAATGGGAGTTTCCTTACAGCAGTGTGATTGTATAAAACGAAATTGCAAAAGAAGTTTGAATAAACTTTCAGCTCATAAAGGCAGTCCCAACTTATTCATTGCTGAGCATAAAATCTCGATTAACTTGTAAGAGACTACCAAGGCAATTCTAGTTAGGTAAAAAGAAGAGAGTTTCTTATAGTTAAGTTGAACTTTTAACTTAAAAGAGACCAATACCAAAAATCAAAGTAAAGAGAAGAAAACAATGTTTTCTTTGTGAAGAGCATCCAGTTCATATAATACACCTAGACAAATTGCTTATCTAGTTAAGCTGCATAATGAAAGCTTGCACGAACCATGTTGAGCTTGGGGAGTTGGGAAAACTGCAGACTGGCTGGAAAAGGCAAACACAGACTCATTTTGGGTTGCAATCCAACACTGCATCTGACCTGGAGTTTACATGCAAATTTAAATGCAACAGAAAAAAAAAATTAATGCAAAAGCATCAAAATTTGCTTGCTCTTATTAGACAAATCATAAACAGCTTCACGATTAGCTCCCCAATCCCAATAATCAGCCTTACACAGAATGCACCAGATAAAAGTTCCACTCAGAAAAATAATCACTACAAATAGGGTATGAAGAATAATAGAAATTCCTCATTCATTCATATAGCTTTATACTCGAAGAAGTACAGTTGAATCCATAGATATGAAAAAAGAGATCCACTTGATCACCATTAAATTCAAAATTACAAAACGTTTTCCTTCCATAATCCCATACTAACAGCTATATATCCAAACAAAACTTTGAATGGGCAATACATTAGATCCTACCACTACAAAGCCACAATCACTACTGTGATCTGTTTACTGGTTCAAGAGCTTCGACAGTGACCACACTATTTCCCCTGATGACCTGCAGCAATATAAGTAATATCAATTGCAAAATGCTAAATAAATCAGAGGGTCATAAAAGCTATACAAGTTATAAAAACGAAGAATAAGGGACCCACCACCATGCCTATATCAGTATTCTCGTTCCCATTCACTTGCACAGTGTTGTCAACCACAAGATTCATGAATTGATCAAACCCACGAAGTGTTCCAACAACCATCCGATTAGCATTCAGTTTGACTGCAATGTATAAAAATATACCAGTTTGATTCAGCATTTCTACTTGACCACTTCGAACTAGACGTGTCCTATGGTATTTGTCATATCACATCGTGTTATGTCAAAATTTATTCATTTATATCTTATTCATTAAGCTTTCCAATTAAAATATGGAAATCTAAAGTCTCAAAAATACTGAATTGTGTCATATTAAACTAAATTTCGTGTAGCTTACCATGGTATCATATTTGTGTCAAAATTTATAAATTCAAACTTTCATAAATTCATGTTCGATTAGGTCTACTTCCAACTCAAAATTCAGAAAAAAATAAACAAAAAAAAAATTATAATTATAATTATAATTTTCTCAACAACCAAACATGACAATTACAGTGGACTGTAAATTACCGGAAAATAAATAATCAACCAAAAAAAAAAATCATCCGAAAAGTGTGAGGACTTACTCTGAAGCTTCTTGTCCATGTATCTGTGGAAGAAGAGCGAAGCTTAGATGACAAAGAAACTCAAAATTAAGAAACAAAATACGACGTCGTAAAATAGTGCGATAGACTTAAACCGTGGAATACGTGGAATGATAAAGCTTGAGAGGTGAAGAAAAAGGAGCTTACTTTTTGAGATCTGGAGGCTGACCTGTCCTGCTCATTCTGTCCGATTTTCCGAGAGATTGAGAGGGTTTTCGGCGAAGAGATGCGAGAGAGAAATAGGGCAAAAAACGAGTTGCTTTGTCTAACTCTAAGAGAAGAAGAATTTGGCGGGAATTTGCGCATCATGGGCCTAATACTGTTTTATCTTGCAGGCCTGGATTAGGCGGTTCGGTTTCTACAGGCCCAATTAGGTTTGTAGGCTAGTTAACCATTTACCAAAAATTAAATAAAAAAATGTAAAACTCAACGGTATGGATTATTGTTGTTTTTATTATAATAAAAAGAAAATTAAATTTCATTATAGATTACATGTTTTTGTTGTTTTGACTTTTATTTTTATTTTTATTTTTAACTGCCATTTCGGAAGAATTGCATTTGGACTTTCAAGTTTAAAAGTTGTAATTCAGAGTTTAATGAATTTAAATAAAATTTTAAATTTTAAAAGAATTCATAGATTTTTATAGAATTCTATAGATTTTGTATAGAATTTATAAGAATTTAATGAAATCCATAAAAAATATGTGGGATTTCAGTTAGACTTTTTCTTTCATAAAATTACTTTTAAAATCCAATGAAATACATTAAAATCTATCATTTTTTAAAATATTTTAAAGTCAATGACTTTTTGAATACATTTATATTTTAAAAAATTTATATAAAATCTTAATTAAATACACATAGATTTTAATAGACTTTTATAAAATCCATTAAAATCTGATTTGAATACCTTCTTGATTTTTATAAACTTATCTGAACTTCGAATTGAATACTTCTATACTTTTAAACTCTTTTAAAATCCAACCAATTCTAAATTGAATACACCCCTCTTAAATTTTCAAATTTCAATTTGTTGTATTTTATTTTCTCTCAAACTATAAAATACTAAATGCAATTACCCTAAATTTATTTATTTATTTTACTCATTTAGATTTTCACAAAAGTTGAAACCTTTATGGTAAATCACAAAAGAAGAAACTTGTTTTTCTGTCATTTAGTCCAAGTGAATTTCATATAAGATGATGAAGGGGAATAAAAGTGGAGAACTTGGTATTCATGCTCTTTAACATAAAACTTTAAATAAATAAGATTTTTGACAATGAAAGATTTAAACGAAAGCAAAAGCTTTATGGATCCCAAAACACAGGTTCACAAAAAAATTCTAGATTAAGAAAACACTGGCACAGTTCATATAAGCCAAAGTATCGAAGCAATCATAATTCAAAAGCCATATTATTATTGCCCAAACAATATTTGTACAGTCAATAAATCCCACCAAACGAGCTAGCTACTGTAAACAATGATTGCCAATTCAAATCTCCACATGACTTGAAGAAAAAATAAAAAGGCAGATATAATTATTTTGAAATTGATCAAATTCTCAAAAGTCATACCACTAATTGAACCGACAACTTACAAAATTTAACATACCTAAACAAAAGATAACTTACCAGCTAACTATTTCATAAAGCAAATGTAATCCTTAAAGTCTGAGTTTCAACAATAGGTAAAATACTCGTTTAATCTTCATTTAAAAGAAAAATACACAGTATTTTGCTTTCCTCTGTTAACCAATTCCGAAATGAGGCACACCCAAAGGACATTCTCGACACCTGTGTAGGATAAAAGGCTGCAAAATAGACCTGAAAGTAAACTTGATAAAAAATAATAATAAAAAAGAAGTCGTGCAGCCACATATTCTTTTACTGAACAATATAACTGCGACACTTTTTTTGGTCTTTTTCAAAAGGGAGGGATATTTCAAGTGAAAATGTTTAATATACATTTCTATGTATAACAAGTAGTGTCATTTGCTACTTCCATGTATCAATCACTCTGCTCACTTATGAACAGTCCACATAAGAAAATAAAATTTCACTATTTCTTGGCCATAAGACATGATCAGTAGGAGCTCTAGATAGATTTCTACACTAACTCTTCATAACTAGTTACCAACCCTTCCAAAGAAGTGTTCAATTTGCAAGCAGCCTTGGGACTGCATGCTACTTAACTTGGCTCCATTCTTGCACCTCTTTGTCCCTCCTGAAGACTCCTTAAAGTCCTGCAAAATAAACATGCTTTAGATTGCAATCCTGGTAAATATTACGCAGAAATCTGATCTTCTGGCTCTGGGAATAGCACCCTAAGTATAGAAGCAAAAGAGAGCACTACACCTTATTGTTTTGTTGAATGCAAGATTTTATCACATTGTTTTTAAGTGATGCAAGCAAAGCAAGAAGTGATTCATAACCAAAACAACATCAAATGTCATGTAGAAGTAGAATTCATGTTGTACTAGGACTTCAAATTAACCAAACCACCAAGCACGTGCATATATTTGGTAAGAGTAGCGACTGGCAATCTAATAAACTGTTACAGACAATAATGAACTTAATTAAGCCAGCAAAAATATACCCACCAGTGTTGATTGGTTCAAAGATTTCAGAACTTTGATTCTACCACCTTTTCCATCAGCTCCAACAGCAATTAAATCACCAGTATTTCTGCTTAAACCTTGTCCCATTTCCTTGTTCTGACCCCGCTTGCACCACTTACCCAAATACCTATTTGTTCCATCTGGCCCCGGCAATCCACCAGAAAAGCATATGTTCCCTATGGTTTTAAGAAAGTTTTGAAAAAGAAAATAAAGTAAAAATTTTAGATGCCAAGATTCTTCAAGCAAATGTTTATTAGCTCAATCCAAAGTCAATGCATGGACAAATTACCTGGGCTGGAAAGTGATGGTAGAAGTGGAGATTCTTTTTGAATGTTAAGCATTGGTTCAACTTGTACGACATTATCATGGAGCAAAGTTGCATCCTCATCAATATTGACAGCAACTGTCTTGATGGAATTGTCAATACCAGTTCCTGAATCCAAGGGTCCAACAAGGTTACTAGGTTCACACAATAAGGATTTGTGGGCAGTAACAACCGCAGATTGATGTTTCAAATCAGGATTTGTAAGTCGGTGCATGGGAGTTGACAATTGTGAATCATCCTCATCTGTTAAAGAGATGAAAACTTTCCTTTTACCAAGAATAGTGGTATTTGTACCATCTTTAGCATAATTAGTATCCACATTGTTACTGACATTGCTTTTTTGTATTTTCCTAGGATGTGATGGCTCATTTGTCAAGCTTGCACCCTGATCCAAATTATGCATAGAAGAAAGTTGTTTCCTTTGATCTTCTGATAAATTATAGGCAGCAAAAGAAAAAGATTTAGAATTCATATCATTTGGAACTCTTTCACCAGTTGAAGCTTTCAAAGCTCTCAGTGCTTCATTATCTTTCACTTCAACAGCTATCTCCAGTTCTTCTACCCTTGTCTGATAATGGTAAAGGAAAAAAAAAAAACACTAGATGAGGGAACATTCACCAAACGAGATTATTAATAGCTTCGATGAACTTACCTTTAATTTATTTATTTTTTCCTTAGCCTTCTCTAACTTTTTACTAGATCGAGCCTCTCCTCGTCCAAGAAGATTGCACTTGGCCATCAATTCTTTGTAACTCCTATATACAGTATGAGTAACATATGTCAAATAAAAACATAAGAAAGTAAGAGTACTGCAAGAGAAAACCAAAGGGGTGCTAACTTGCTAATGTATTTAAGACCCGAGTTCTCAATCAATATCAAGAACAGGCTCCATATATCCATAAAATAAAAAGCAAGATTTGGATGACCAACCTGTTACGCATGACCATAGACTTTCTTAGGACATCTATGGTATCTTTATTATTAGCCCCATTACCAAAGGATGCAAGCTTTAAAACCTCATCTTCATCCAGATCAACATCAGTAACCCTAGATAACAATAGCCATTTGACTGTCAGCATTTAGCAATAAATAAGATAACAAGAAAAAAAAAAAGAAACAAATAAGCATACAGGGATTCAATAATCCAGAGATTAATCTACAAATATTGGCCTTCGGATTTGACTCAATTTTTTAAAGATGGGATAGGTCTAAGGCAGATATTAATTTCAATTCTTACCAAGAAAAAAACTGAAAAATTAAATATGGACAATCACTTACAGTTTAAATGCTGCAAGCTCTTTGGCTAGCGCCATATTCCTTTCTTGCAATCTCAAGCACTCTAAAGTTGATTTATCAAGCTCCTACAAAAGATTTGAACTTTAATTTAACTGGAAATTTTTCTAAATAAATTTACACCAAGCAAAAGAGAGTTAAATAGATGTTTTTAGAACAGTACTGAAAGTAATATTTCACCTCAGTTTTAATATGAAGTAGCAATTGCAAGGATGCTTTTTCTTTGAAGATTTCCATCCTCATAGCCGTTTCTCTCTCTGCCTGTTCTTTGCAGATAGAAAACTGGACAAAGAAATGCCTCATAAGACTAACATGAAAATGAAAACAATATCCACAGCAAAGAGCAATTAGTAGATTTTAATCCTAAAAAATGTTAAACATGATTAATTGGACAAAGGATCAGATTCTCTCTGGACTAATATGTTATTCCTCTGATCCATATAACAATCAAAAACCCAAAAAAGTCGAAGCCCTTTCATGCTCCATTTCTCAACAATCCACACAGAGCGACTACTAAAACATGGATTTCAAAATATGATTCATGTAATTATTTTTTTTATATTATTTCTTCTTCCAATTTTCCAAAACTTTATAAACATTGTATAACAATAACAGAACACCAAGAGATCAAAATTTTAATCACTATTTTTTTCTTTTTTAATTTTCTCATTATTTTCTTAGCAACCAAAAAGCAAATGCCATTACCTTCTCGTTGAGCTCTTTGAAGTCCTTACTCTGCCTCTCCAAAACCGAATCAAGCCCTATCACCTTTGATTCAAGGCGTTTCACCTCTCTACGCAACGCCACAGGATCTTCCTGGCAATCGGCGACAAGTTTCTGAGTGAGACTCGGATCGGCCGAGTCCCCGACTGACTGAAAGTAAAGCCTAACCGCATCGTTTTCCTTGGAGATCTGCTTGCAGACTGGGCAACTGTGCTTCTTCTTGCCCGAACAGTACTCGAACCATTGCTGTAGGCTAGGGTTTCCCATACAAAAATTATCACAAAAATTGAACATTGCTTTCCAATACATACAGGCAATAGATACATATATATATTTAGAGATGGAGAGAGATTCAATTACCAGAGCTCGTGGAAGACATGGCCGCAGATGGAGATGACTTGGAGATCTTCAACAATGGGCTGGAGATCTTCGTAGCAGATTGAACAAATGGCTTTGCCGAAGCAATTTCCATTTACCATCTCTCTCTCTCTTCAACAAATGGCTTGGTCGCTCTCTTTCATCTCTATTCTCGGCAAAATGGAGCCCATTCTTGAAAGATCGGAAGGAAAAAATTCCAACAGAGCGGGAATAGAAATTAGGAGGGAAAAGGAAAAGAAAAACCACCAATTTGATTTTTTTTAAATTACGTAAGTATCCTTTTCAAACTTTATTACAATCTTTAATTTATTATATATAAATTTTAAATTTTTTTATGAGAAAAATACATGTTGGGTATTTGAATTTTATCATGTGTTATGAGTAGATATTCAAATTTATTTTTCCAGTTTGATACTTGAATTAAAAAATGTAACACCGTTCATATCCAAGGTTATTTCCATTTGTAAATACTCGTTAACTTCACAGGCAATTTATATTGTAAACAATGTCAAAAGTAAATTGTGTCATTTCACATTCCAAAACTCTTCAAATTCTTTCCGTTTTGTGTTCTCTCTCTTCCCCATTTCTTGTACTTGAGCATGGTTACTCTTCCTTTTTTTTTTTTCGGGTTATAAGAAGAAAAAAAAGTTGTGAAATGAAAAAAAATAGTAAAACTGGTAAACGAGATTAAAAATACATAAAATACGTTTTAAAGTTTGAAATCTGTGTATTAAAATTTAGAGTTTGATTTGAATTTATGTTGTTTTTTAAATAAAATTGAACTATGGGCATTGTTGAAAATGAAGAGAGGAAGAAAACAAGACCGATTTGGTCAGAAATGATGGACGGAAGCGTGAGATTTCGACAATTCCGGTGGGTAAACCAATTGGATCATACGATCCGATTTAGGAGAAATGGGTTTACCCATAACCCGTCTGAAAGTTGGGGGCAATCCAAAATGACATTGTATTATTAGTTTTTTACTAAAACGACGTCGTTTATGTCATCTGTAACTTTCAGTTGGGTTACGAGTCGACCCGTTTGTGCTTAACTGGGTCTCGCAACCCGGTTGTTTTATCTGCAGGAGTCTTATGATTTTGGGCACCGTTTTCAACAAAATCGATTGTGTTTTCTTCCTCCGACAATGCATATGTTTCAATTTTGTGTGAAAATTATCAAAATTTGAAATCCAACTCCAATTTCAACTAAACCCATAACCGGTCACTTTTTATTCAATTTTACTCATTCTTGAGTTTTTTTTCTTGCTTTGATGAGTTTCTATTTTGGCAAAATCAACTTTATTTTTTGGGCACTGGTTTGGGTTTAAACATAATTAAATGGGAGAGTAAAAAAACATGGAGGGAGAAAGAAAGAAAATGTTGATTTTTTTTATTTTATTTTTTTAATTTAGAGTGTGAAATGACATTATTTACTCCTGGAGTGTGAGTTGCAGGTGAGGTTAATGGATAAATTCAAACGGAAATGACTTTGGGTATGAACAATGCTGTAATTTTTTGGTTTATATATCAAATTGCAAAAAAAAAAAAAAATCAAGTATCTAATTGTAACACGCGATAAGATTCAGGTATCTATAATGTATTTTTTCTTATTTCCTTTTTGCTCACATGTAGAATTGTGGATGACTTTGGCCCTGTTTGACATAATTTTTTTTTTTGCTTTTATTTTTTTTCTACTTCTTTAAAAGTGTTTTCTGGAAAAGCTATTTTTCACTGGTTTTAGTTAAAAAAAACTTATTAAGACCATAAGCACTTTCAAAAAATTATCCAAACATTTACATAAACAACTTTTGAGTTTTGAAATCTACCTTTGGCTTTCCAAAAGTCATGCTAAACATAAACTTTATTTACTGGATGGAAATCGGCCATCCTTGGTGGTAGCTTCTTTAAGCTTCCATTTAGTATTTTATTTTTGTATTAAAAAGTTTTATTTAGATGGCTATAAATATTTATGTTAAAAAAATAAATATTTGGTACACAAGTTAATAAGTGCTTATTGATCAAAAATTACTTTTTTAAGTTATTTTGGATAAGCACAAATTTTAATTTTTTCTAAAAAAAAAAACTTTTTTTCAGCTTAACGGAAAAGCTGAACAAAGCATTAAATATTTTTTTTACTACTGATTTTGTTTTTTCTATTATATTAAAATTTCTATTATATTCAAAAATTGTTAGTTAAATAATTTATGTATAATAAATGAGGAATCAAAAATATATTTAAAATTATATTTATCAAATGATCTACTAAAAATTAAAAACAATTTTTAAAGTGATATGATTCTAAAATAACCATTAGTTTATAATAAAAGTTTTTTTTTTTTAAAGTTCTACTTTAAAATGCTTTACTACGAAAAGCTCTATTTGCATACACTATACGAAACAGACCCTTAATTCTTTTATTTAGGTTGATGTAGTTTATGTCGATGTTTAATTCAATATTTGGTATTAAAAAAAATTGTACTATAATTATTTTAAAAATATATATTAAATTATATTGTGGTTTAGATTTTAGGAATTAAATTTTTTTGACAATCACATCTTTAAACTCATCAAAAAAAAAATTTAAAGGTAAACTCATCAAACTTTGAATCATTAGTTTTTTTTTTTTTTATTATTCAAAATCTTAACACATTATTGGATGGCCAATCACATGACACCAAAATAATGGTCTAAAAAAGTTGTCTTTAATTACACTCATTGAAGGGCAAAGTTGTCTTCTTACATACTAAAACTGATCTTGGTTAATGATCTTTTTTTTGTTTTTTGGGTAAGCATCTTGGTGAATGACAGTTGATTACAAACTTCTCTTTTTTTTTTCAGGAGAAATATGGGCTTATATATTTTTTCTCCCACGAACTAATAAAACTTATTATATAGATAGAATATTAAGGGTAGGATGTATATACCAGTTTATTAAAACAATTCTCTCTTTAGGGATGACAACGGAATAAATCGAGGCTAAAGTGGCCTCTCTCGTGCCCTTCCCTACCCGTTAAAATATATTCAATCCCCACCTTATTTTTTTGCTTTTTATGAAAGCGGGCGAGTATATTCCGTTGTCTTCACCAAAAAAAAAAAAAAAAGAGTATATTCCGTTGTCCCATCTTAAAAAAAAACAAAAAAAAAAAGAGTTTAAAAAGTTATATTTTATTTTTATTACGTATATTTTATATTAATATTTTATATAAATATAACAGCTATTTATAATATAAATTATATATGTATCGTAAATGTATATTTAATTTAAAAAATATAAAAATAAATAAATATAAATGTATATATTTAAATAATAAAAAATAAAAATAAATAAGTATTATAATAAACAGGGAGGATTTGGGACGAAGATCATAACTCCCGCCCCGCTCCGACCCGGGTCAATTCCTTTTGCCTCATGCCATGCTCCATGCCCCATTTAAACAGGACATGTTCACCCCATTAGAGACGGATCCCATAGAGATGGGTCCAAAGTGTTAAATTATCATTCCTACTTCTTTTTGGCTTCCTCACTGACACAATCTTCTTTTTTTATATTTATTCTCTCATTAAAATGATACTATGATAGTTTTTGCTAGCAATTATGGGATTTAGCTACCATTAAAAAGAAAGAAAAAAAAAAGAGAGAGAGGTAAAGTGGAATCTCTTATTAATAATACAACTTTGTCAAAAAATTTAGGACAAAAGCATAGCAAAAGACAACAATATTGAGAATCACGGCTCTTCTCAATTACTCCACATATCATGAGATGCTACCATGTAGCTAGCCAGGATATGGTTAAACATATACTTGCAAGAGGAAATCAGGTTAAGAAATAACCAATAAGATGGTTAACCTTTATTTCACAAACTATAAATAATTCTTTGGTACAAGAATTATAACAATGAAATTAATTAAATGAGATTGTTACAAGTTTAACACTCAGTCGACTGTTATAAATATTTCTGTAATTAAAGTGGTCCAGAATTTATCTTTTTATTTTTTAAAAAGAGAACCCTTTTCGACATTAGAAGACAAAGTAAAATAAGAAAAAAAGAAAATATATGATCAATATATAAACAGAGCAAACTTCTCAAATATGTATAGTTGAAGTTGTAAAAAAAATCAAAGCCTATATTTGTTAGTCTATCTTAAAATAATTCTTTGTTATCATCTTTTATTATATTGCTATCGGTTGGTTTGAATTAAATATTGTAAAGGTATAGTTGTGTTATGTGGAATTTTGACAATAGGCAGAAAAGGAAGAGAATAAGTGGGGAAGATAAAATATTTGGGGTCTTAATCATGCATACTTTTTATTCCTCAACAATCAAATTTAAATACAATCGAAATAACATCCTAACTACTAGCACAAGAAAAGAAAATTTATTAGCCTACCACTATAACTACATGGCTTAGAACTAGGAACAGTAAAAATAAACTAAGACCTATTTTAGTGACCAATTGTCCCTTAATAACCCCTACATGTGCATGGACCATGCAATGTGAACCCTGGTCTAGGCATGCATACACACCATTCCTCCCATTTTAGAAATCCTTGCCCACAAGGATAAAATCAGGATGACTCTGAGCAAACCGCCAAGCATCTTCCCATGTAGCATCTTCCAAAAGAACTCATTTCCATTTGATGATGATTTCTTTTTCATGTTGATACTCCCCTTTGTGCACCACTATTGTGATCAATGATGGACCCAGGCTAAGGAAGAAACTCAGTAGCTTCATCATTTATAGGTGGAATGGCATTGGAAACAGGTATAAACGAGCCCAGATGTTTTCATAATCTACTGACATGGAATACATTGTCAATCTTAGAGCCCGATGGTAGTTCTAACCGATATGCAACCAACCCAATTTGTTCAACTATATGATATGGTCTGAAAAACTGCGGTGCTAATTTCATACACTTTCAAAATATCACTGAATTTTGCCAATACGGCTGCAATTTGAGGTAGACAAGATCTCCTACCTCAAAGTTTACATCTCGTCAACGAGAGTCCGCAAAGCTATGTATTCGATCTTGAGCACGGTGTAAATTATAGCACAGGTTTCTCAAAATCTGGTCACAGGTCCACAAGTAAGCATCCATGACATCAATTTTAGTTGTACCAGGTACATAAAAGAGAAAAGTTGGTGGTGGAATTCCCTACATGACTTCAAATGGAGTAATCTTGGTGGAGGTGTGGACTGAAGTGTTATAACTACCCAAGATCGGTTTTGCTCTCTAGTAAAGCACCGTAAGTATTGCTCAAGCACCCAATTGATGACTTCTGTCTGGCCATCAGTTTGAGGGTGGTAGCTAGAACTCATATGCAATTAGGTTCCTTGAAGTTGAAAGAGAAGGCGCCAGGCTAAGAAAAATCTTGTCTCTATCACTCACAATTGATGTCGGCAAGCCATGTAAACGGATAATGTTAGTCATGAAAGATTTGGCTAACGATAATGCAGTATAGGGATGGCGTAAAGCCACAAAATGAATGTATTTTGACAGATAGTCTACTACGACCATAATAACCGAGTAACCATGATAGGGGCAAACTTTCAATGAAGTCCATGGAGATATCAATCCAAATTCTTTATGGAATCGGCCACAGTTGGAGCAATCCCGCTGGTTGCAAGTTATCATTCTTACACCTTTGACAAATAGCACAAGTTTGTGAGTATTCCTTCAGGAATTGTCGCATTCAAGGCCAATGGAAGGAGCCACAAAGACTTGACAACATTTTATGATAGCCAAAATGGCCTCTTGTGGGGAATCATGACAAGCAGCCATCACTTTTGGTACCAAGAGGAAGGAAGCATTGAGAAAGACTTTCCTTTTAGAAAGGGTCATGCTGCACTTCCTCCTACAATTATTTCCACCATTAAGCATGTGGCATGGTAACATCCAAGAATTGGAATTCAACTATGCAAAATAGTGAGTCCGTTGCTTGATTATATGGGCCTTTCTTATATTCAACAACATAGTCATAGCCAAAAAGTTTAGGAAGCCATCGGGTCTGGGTAGGGGGTCGTGATTCGTTGCTCTAGTAAGTATTTGAGGTTGTGGTGATCTGTACAGACTGTGAAAAGCTTTCCAATAAGGTAGGGCCGCCATTTCCATATAGCTTTCACAATCGCTTGCATTTCCTTTTTGTATGTGGACAAAGATAAAGCTGAGCCTTTGAGTGCCTTACTGATATATGCAATAGGATGCCCATTTTGAGAAAAATTGCACCTAAGCCGATGCCGCTTGCATCACATTCCACAATGAACGATTGAGAGAAGTCAGGTAACTCAAGAATCGATGGGGATGTGAGAGCCTATTTCAATTGATGGAAGGAATATACGGCTTCTGCTGTCCATCGGAACCCGTCTTTCGTCAAAAGCCAGTTAAGGGTGCTGTTATTCCTCCAAAATTTTGGATGAATTTTCTGTAATATCTAGCCAATCCCAAGAATCCATGTACTACTCGAAGAGACAACTTTAATTTTTAACTAATCTACTTCAACTATGCTGTCCAAGATTATGTGTCCTAGATAATCAACTGTATTTACTCTGAATAGGCATTTGGATTTCTTTGCAAAAAGGCAAATCTTAGACATAAAGGTTAAGAGATGTTTAAGGTGGAAAAGGTGTTCAGCCCAACTTTTGGAATATACGAGAATGTTATCAAAAAAGATGAGTATGAACTTACATATATGAGTTCTAAAAAGATCATTCATGAGTCCTTGAAAGGTGGCTGGAGCATTCATGAGCCCAAACGACATGATGATAAATTCATAATGGCTTTAATGGGTTTAGAATGCCATTTTGGAAATATCTTCTTCTTGGAAGCGAATTTAATGATATCTCGAGCGCAGGTCCAATTTAGATCCATGTAATTCGTCCAATAATTCGTCGATTACTGGTATGGGAAACTTGTCTTTTACTATGAGATTGTTCAACCCCTGATAGTCAATGCAGAATCACTATTCACCATTTGCTTTCTTGACCAATAACACCGAAAAGGAAAAAGAATTGTGGCTATGGAGAATAAGTCTTGCTTGGAGAAGTTCATTTACCATACATTCAATTTCAGCCTTTTGGTAGTAAGGATAACGATATGGTCATACACTTATGGGCCCTGTATGTGGTTATAGGGGAATCCGGTGGTCATGGTTGTGTCTTGGGGGAAAAGAGGATGGCTGCCCAAAAACATTAGCAAAGGAAGATATGAGAGCATCCAAATCCGGTGGAAGAGAAGTGGGATGGATTTGGGAGTCTTCAGAGATAAGGTGTATGAAATATCTTGTGCAACAAATATTATGGAAATCTTTATCAATAAGGACTCCTACCTCTTTAGAATTCTTCAAACCTTGGAATGTATGTTTACTCTTAGCTAGAGCAAAAGTCATAGTTAATGTCGAATAATTTGTGTTGATCGGTCTGAGAGTGGCAAGCCATTGCATTCTGAGGCTTAGTGGACAAGCAGCCACTAAAAAAATGTAATAGTCGGCAGTGATGGGGGTTCTTTGGATTGTTACGATGAGATTACAACACATACCAGCACACTTGATTCTCTATTTTTCGGCCACCATCACATGAATCTTCTTACTTGGATTGATTGGCAATCCATATTTAGTGGCTATGGTTTCATCAATGAAATTATGGGTGTTTCCCCCATCAATTAGAACCACACATCCTTTTCTTTTTTAAGTTTGCCCATTAACAGAGATTTTGTGGATGACTCGCTCCAGCAATAGTGTGAAAAGAGATTTTGAGAACAATCTCTGGCTGGGCTTCATCAACCGATCTTTCCTCCTCCAATTTGGGAGTTGTCTCCGCCAAATCTTCAATCATAAACAGTTGGGGTCTTTCATATCAATGGCCCATGATGAATTTTTCGTTGCAATAGTAGCATAGGCCCTTTTTACGTCTCTCACGAGTTCTCTGGTTTGAAATTCGACATGTGTTTGCAGGTGTTGTAGAACGGCTCACACACGGTGCCGATCCTAAAAACTCGACAAAGGAAGTCGGCATCATCTTCATTGCTGGGGTGGCCATTGGAATACGGTTAGGTGTTAGCATCCTTTGTTGTAGCTAATTTCTTTCTTTAATCAATCGAGCAACACCAATAGTTTCTACCATAGCGAGTGATGCTTGATTTTAACGTTGAGGAGAATGTCGTCACGCAGACCGACCATAAAACATCCAATAAGGAAGCTATCTGGTAATCCATCAAATGCCTTTTGGTAAGCTGCTATCCTTAAAGTTTGTCGAAGCTGTGATAATGCTTCTGAAAGGTCTTCAAAATCCGTTGGCCCAAATTGAAAGAGGATGGCCTTAGTGAACTCCGCAAAATTTTGAGAGCCATCTATGACATTGGAATGCAATTCCCTCTAAGTGAAAGGATGCTAATTGGATTGTTGTTCAGTTAGTAGGGCATTAAAGTCGGAATATTGCTCAACTTTATAAATCCATCCCGTGGGATCGATCTCATCGAATATGGGAAAGTTCAGTTTAAGATGCAGGTTATGTGCACCATTGGCTTCTCGGGTAGAAAATGGATTAACCTCATGTGGGGTATGCGTGGGAGTGTGAGTAATTCGTAGGGCTTGTAATTATGTGAGTACTTGTTGCAACGTGAGATTGACTTGATCAAATCTAGACTCATGTTGCGCCAAAACTTCCTTAACGTCATTGCAGAATTCTGCGTTTGATTTTCCATAGGTCTCCAACAAACCAAGCTCTGATACCAATTGTTATGTGAAATTTTGATAATAGGTAGAAAAAGAATAGAATAAGTGGGGAAGAAAAACTATTGGGGTCTTTATCATGCATAAAGTATTTGGAGTCTTAATCATGCATATCTTTTATTCCTCAACAATTGAATTTAAATACAATGGAAATAACATCCTAACTACTAGCACAAGAAAAGAAAAATTATTAGCCTACCATTATAATTATGTGGCTTAGAACTAGGAATAGTAAAAACAAACTAAGACCCATTATAGTGACCAAGTCTCCCCTAACAACCCCTACATGTGCATGGGCCATGCAATGTGAACCCTGTTCTAGGCATGCATACACAAAGTTGATGGGTTATTTAGCTTTCATTTTAGCTACCTTATTTAATTATGTGTTCTTTGAAATTTATAGATGTGCTTAGTTGGTAATAGAATCGTGGAACTTTGAACTTTACATACACTATTCACAAATGGTAAGTCGATTGATCATCCATTGTAAGTGTTAGGACACTCAACTAGTTCACTCATCGCTTCTAAATTAATTTGTCGGATCTCTTTTTTAATTTTTTAAAGTGAAACTTCATTCTTCTTATGGGACCAACAAATGTTATCATAGCAAGATCTAGACATAGCTATGTATATGGACGAGATGTGCATTCCATAATGGAGACCTATCGACAAAAGAAATGCCGATAACTTGTATCTGGAGATTTAGACAATCTATGTGAGAGTCGGGCATGAAAACAAAAAAATAAAGGCAAGGAACTTGTGTTTGTGGAGGTTTGGACAACCCACGTGAGGTTCGGGCACGAAGACCTTGCAAAAAAAAAAAACGAGAGACCTAAGAAAAGAAGGCAGGACACCAAAGCAAAAATTATAGGAAAAAAGATGATTTCAGTTTGAAAAGGTGCCAAAAATAGAAAGAAAAAAGGAAGAAAAAAAAGAAGAAGAAGCATGTAGTTATTAGTTCAAGGAGTGTGTTGAAAGTGTTGCAAACTAAAGAAACTAAAATCCAACCTCGCTAGAAATGGAGATCATAAGTTTATATAAGAGAAGTATACTATTTTCACTATTATGTTAACTTTTTAGAGTGTAATTCCTCTCTTGGAACCAACAATATTTCACCTAATACAATAACCATAATCTTTTTCCTTTTTCACCAACTTGCCATCCTATTATTTTTTGCATTTAGATTTAGATTTAGTATTTTTGTGAAATAAAAATATGGCAGTTTCTGGTTACTTCGTCGAAAAATTCTAAACTTGGAAAGTGAAAGAAAAAAAAATTGCATTTTCATAATAAATACAAAATCTCATGGCTTTTCTTTTATTTAAAATATGCTTTTGGTTTTGAAAGTATAAAATACGTAGCATAAATAGAAAATGGCGAGTATATAACCGGAGAAATTCTTGAGAGACCTTATATTTGGATCTTATAAATGAATATGAATGAGTCATGTTTTTTTTCTCTTTTTCTTTTGGGTGAATATGAAAGAGACATGTTATGTATTTTTCTCATCGAATTTTTTTTATTTTATGTTTAGTATAAATGGGTGCCCAAATGAGTGTAATTAGGACTGTTCATAGTTAGTTTAAAAGGGCGTCATATACCCCTCAATATTTACTACTTAGTGATGGTGAATGATTTTGTACCGCAGACAAAAAAGAAATGAGGTAATGTGAAATCATGATTCACTTAGCAAATTTTAAAATATGGCACGTTGACATGACATGAGCATATCTATATTTTTTTAAATGTATATATTTCAGTACAAAAATTTAACATATCAAATTGAATAAAAAAGTTTTGATACGAACATGATATAAAACGATATAAAAATTTACATGAAATGAACATGCATGCATTTTAAAAATTTGAATTTGCATATTTTAACACAAAAATTTAATGAGTCAAATTTGATTGATTTTTTTATACGAACATCACATAGCAAACACATTACCGAATCTAGTTCTAAAGAGAATAAAAGTGAAAGATAGAGAATTAAAATTCCATATATTACCCAATATTTTGAAATTCTATAACTAATATGTGCAAAATGTGTTAACATTTTGGAGGAAAAGTTAAAAAGGGATAACAGTGTAACATTTAATGAGTTTGGGGATACAATTGTTAAAAAGATAAAATTTATAGATAAAATTATAAATCACAATATAATTTAGAGATTATTGGTGCAAATAATAATAATAAATTTACCAAAAAATTAATCGAACTTATTTCCTGAATAATGTTGCATATGATGTATTAATATTTAATTGGTGGGTTAAATACAATTTATTACCCAAAACATTTAGGATTTTGCAATTTCGGCTTTAAATTTCATATTTGGTCAATTTAAGCCTTAAAGTTTTAAATTTGTGCGTTTTGGTCTAATTAGACTAGTTTTTTAGACATGTTGTTAACTGGGTGCACGTGATATCACGTGAATTAGAGTTAATTGCAAATTAGTACTTTCAAATTTCATAGTTGTGCGATTTGAACTCTTAACTTTATGATTGTGTGATTTAGATCTTCAATATTTCAAATTCGTTCAATTTTACAATTTTAGTCGACGGACTGTTAACGAAATGCACGTAGCAAGTATGTGACTTTTTTTTTTTTAAATTCGAAGCAAACGACAAAGCAAACTGGCAAGCATGCCACTACATGCCATGGAAGTGCATGGTCTGATCATCCACCTCCAATACTATTTTTTGGCAAGTGGATAATCGTCGCCCATCTAGAACTAATCGACAAGCTTCGAGTAGCAAAACCATATCAACTTTATAGCTTGAATCACCTGAAAATATCGCTCACAACACTGCAAATTAAGATAAAAAGGTTATATGCAACCCGTTAATAGTTTGTCCAATGAAATAGTAAAATTGAACCAATTTGTACCAATTTGAAAAATCAAGCACTAAAACCGCACAATTATAAAGTTAAGGCCCAAATCATAGAACCATGAAAGTTCATAATATTAAAGTACAATTAACATAACTCATATGTTTATCAGTTGCACCTAGTTAATGGTTTGTCTAACAAAATTGTCCAATTAGACCAATTTGTACAAATTTTAAACCTTTAAAGCTTGAATTGATCAAACATAAAATTTAAGATTGAAATTGCACAACCCTAAAATTTTAGAATACTAATTGCAATTAATTTATTATTTTGATTCATTTATTCATTTAAATGTTTAATTATCCATATTTAAATTATATAGATAAATCAATCAATAAGATCTTAGCATATGTCATTTGGTAGATAAATTTAATTAATACTTTAATATAGGTAGCTAACTTAAAAAAACATAAAATACTAAGATTAAAATTGCAAAAAACCTTTCAAATGTACCTAAAAAATTGAATTATAAAATTAACAAAGCTAGAAACACAATGTCAATTACAAAAGAAAATTTATAGCTAAGAATTAAAAAAATGCTTAAAATTTAATTAAATATAAATAAATTACAAAAACTCATCATCTATCTCAGTGACATTAATATAACGAAACATCATATAGTTTGAAACATATATATATATATTTTTACTTTTATTGAAGATTTTTTATAGAATCTTTTTTTATATAGCCCTTATTTTCAGTGTTAAGTATTGAATTTAGTTTTTTTAGAAAGGAAAAAAAAAGGATTGGATTTAGGATTTCAAATATTTTAGCGATAATTATTTATTATTGGTGGGGGTAAATACTTTTCTTAATAAATTTCGGAGGCATAAATAGAAAATTTCAAAGATTTCGGGTCGTGTCAAATCTCATCGGTTCGACCCATGAAAACCCACCCAAAAGACAGCCCAGAAACGTAACGCCGTTTAACTACCGTTATTTATGTCATCCGTCATCGAAATGCGACGTGTCTCATAGGTTTGACTTCGTCTATGCTTAGTGGAACCTGAAAAATATCCCAATAAACCGTAATAAGAAAGAAACCACCATTCCACTTCCATACGAACAGCAACCACCTGAAAAGTCCAAAAACCCTGATTTTGATCGATTTCCATAATGCCAAGAGAGAAAAAAACAACTACTTTTGCTTTCAAAAACCCTGTTTTCCGCAACAGCTTTTTGTTTTGGTTTTCATTGTTTACGAAATTACTCTTCTTCTTCTGGAACCTCCATCTCCATAGCCTGGATCGCCAAAAAATTTTCATGATCTGAAAAAATGCGATTTTATCATTCATGTTCTCACGGAAAACCCTAAATTTTCCTGAGAAATTATCTTCTTTTTTGTTTATTTTGTTTTGTTTTGTAAATTGAGTGTTGGAGTTCTAGGGTTTTGTGGATCAACATGACATGGCGATCTCCAAGAGCTTGAATTCATGTCAGATTCTAAACGGCCCGTCTTTAACTCATTCGGCGGGGTTCGAAATCTGGTTGTTCTACGTTCGTATTGTTCCTTGCGTGATTGAGAGTGTGCCAGACCATCTCATTCTACGTCACCTTCGCCGCGAGATTGGAGTTTCGTTGGAAATCAATGGGTCGAGAATACCAGCTTCGGATTTATCGATTTTGACATTCCGGCGAGACAGGGTTGATAAGGAATCTTCGGAGGTCACCTATGTCAGTACTGATACCGTTCGAATCACCGGCGGTGTGGAATTCGAGGTTTACGAGAAGGAAGACATGGTTCTGTGTGGGTGTTTGGAACAAATGGAGACGAATTGGGTGAATGGGAATGTGGGGTTAGAGATCGATTCGAGAACTGGGTGGAGCATGGATTGCTATTTGGCTGCTTCAATTGGCTCGGGTTCGTCAGCGTTTTTCCAGCCGAAATTGGGGTTTTCTTCGCCGTCCATTGAGGTTTACATCGCTGGGTGTTGCTCCGGTGTGCCGGTAATTTTGACAAAGACGATTCAGGTTAGTCCGAGGCAAAAAACGACGAGACATGCGACGCTTGATGCGATTCCGGAGGATGAAGAGATTGGGAAAGAGCAAAAGACTGGTAACGCCTTGATTCAGCGGAAAGTTCAGGTATAGATATGTTCTCATTCAATATCCATTTTTTGTATAATTTTTTTTATTTAGAACGATATATGGATATAATTTTGATAATATTATATTTGTCAATATTATATATGGATGCATCATACAAAATAGGTCGTGAAAGTAGAGAGTATATACACATTACCTTTTCAACAAATTTATTATATGATGATGAAAATCACAGGTGTCTTTGCTATGTTGAATGTTGATTTGCAATTGGAAAAACTTCCTTTATGTATAATGCTTTCAAGAGAATCTTCTGTGAAATGCTATGAAATTTGTTGGAACATTATTTTACAAGGTTATACTTACGAAATTGTGCCGAAAACTTGTCTGTGTAATTATTTGGTAGCAGAATGGTGAAATTAAATAATGTCCGGTAATGGAGGTGAATATGACTGACAATGTAATTTCATTGACCATATTAAAAGTGGGAGGTTCTAGTAAGTAAGTCTTTTAATTTTAAGATTACTTCGAAACAACTTTTTCATCTATCACATTTTGTATAAAAGCATCACAGTAAATTTTATGCACTGATGGATAAATACACAAAATTCTCTTCATTTTTACCTCTTTCTTCCATTATATAATTACTATACAATATATGAAGAATCATGTGCTAGTCCACAAGTGGTTTGGAGGACTAATGAGCTGACCCAGTTGTTTATGGTTTATAGACAGTAAAACTAGCAATGCTTTTTTCAGTTTTTTAATTGCTCGTCTAGCAAATGGTCTGGGTGTCTTGGATAGTGTATTCAAAGTTTTCCTTTTATCAGAATCAACTCATGCAATGAAAACTTAAAATATGGTTTTGGATTCCGTTTTACAACTTTAGATTCTAATAAACTTGTCCATAAACACGTCAATTTGAATTATAGAAAGTAAGACAGAACATCAGTTTGGTAGATTATTACCTTGCTATATTAAATTACTTTTACCATGCACGGATTCAGAAACGCATTCCCTTTGTAAATTTTATGTTCTAATATATCTTTTAGTCCTCTGGTTGTATTTGTTTGTATCTTTGGTCCTTGTTTTGAATTGGAAAAAGGTTAATGATTTCTTTAAATGGTCCTTTGGACTTTAAGAAGAAGAAGATATTACTTGTTATGTTTTCAACTAATGTAGAATCCTTGATGGGATTATGTAGATCACAGAATCTGAAGTTGATGATTATGAGCCAAATGAGAAGATTGGACGTGGTTTCTACTCGGAAGACATGTACGCTGGTGAGGATGGCCAGCTCTCTTGGTTTAATGCTGGTGTTAGAGTTGGTGTTGGAATTGGTCTTGGAATGTGCCTTGGGATGGGAATTGGTGTCGGACTCCTCATGCGTTCTTACCAAGCAACTACAAGGAATTTTAGGAGGAGGTTTCTTTAGATCATATCTTTTCACTTGGAAATCTTTCAATCTGGTTCAATAAAGAAGGGAAAACAAGTTAATGGATGAGAAAGGAAACAACAATTGAAAAGTTTGTGGGAGATGAATTCGGAAAATAGAAATAACACATCTGATAAGCATGACCTTTTGCAGGTGGGTTGTAAGTTGTACAGGTTTTTTTGTTCTATAGTTTATCTTTGCATAAAGCTGCTAGAGAGGCTTAAAAAGTTCCGTCTCATTTGCAAGGCTGCTTACTAGATTGTTTATATGTTGTTTGGAATGAAGCTAAGATGTGTATGTAAGGCGAATATGCTTAACCCTTGAAACAACATGATCTTCGGAAATAGAAAGGTACCGCAAAGCTTTAATGATATGATGATCCTGCTGAATAAAAGAGATTTTTTGGTAGCCGGCTTAGGCTTGTGAGAGGTGTGACTTCACCGTTTATGAAGATGTATTTATTTTCTTTCCTGTCTTGTAGAAATTTTGCTAAAGTTTGAGTTTTGTTAAGAACACAGTAGAGGAAAATGTAACACAGTCTGCTGTTTCTTCATTTTGATGGTTCTTGTTCTTGTATTCAATTCGATAGTTGTGAAAGTTGTTTTTTGGTTGTGCGAAAAATAAGAATAAGTGTATTATAATTACATCTTCGGTGGATTAAATGTTAAATTATCTAATGGTTTATGTGCCTGTATATAAACATTGCTGATTGATATAAAGGCGTATTTCATATTTCTTATTGGTGTTTGTCAGAAAGTCACTTTTAAGCTGCCATTTTATCTGCCATTCATTTACAGAAAAATTGTTCAAAGTGGAGATGTTCTTTGGTTGTGGTTTCTTTGTTCATATGGTTAATTGAAAACCATTTCTGAAATCATCATTTAGACATGCTTTTCACAACTCAAGGCAGAGAATGAGGTTTTCTTATGGGTTCCATTGGTGTTTGAAATGTTTAGCTTCCCTCCATGTTTGGATTTTGGTGGCAACTGTCTTCCTGTGTTCCTATCTTATTTATGAGCCACCATCGATTCACATAAATCATAGAGGCACTTCTAAATACAATTTAAGTATGCGATCGACTGGTGCTCATTTATCTACTACCAAATGGATTCATGGCTATACCCTCTAATTTGGAGAATTGAACTTTGGACTACTAAATTTAGAAAGTTCAATGAGTTTTTGAGTTTCAATTTGTTGTATTTTGATGGAATTGGATGATAGTAAAATGCAAAGTTAATAAAATTAGAAGACTAACTTGTAACAAAATGGATTTTACTATTGACGAAGTGAGATGGAATTGTTCACAACTGTGGTTACTTTGCAACGTTTAAAATTTAAGTGTGTAAAATGTAATGCTCCTAAATTAAAGAAAGCTAAAGTGCTATTGATGGTAAATTCTTCTTACCTGAAGCAAAGAACCAAAATTCACAAACCAATACAATCGTTTCAAAATAAAAGGTAAAAATAATTTTTTTTTATAATATATATATATATATATATATAATTTTTTTCATCAAAAATGTTCTGTACAGAATTTATTTTTAAAAAACTTACGCTTATCTNGCACGGGAGGGAGAGGAAATGAGCTTTTAACCATAACCAAAAACGACCCTTCACCGGAACCCAGCCCCATCTTCAACTGCCACCCTATTTCTATCTGAAAAGTCCATTTTGACCTCCAACATCCTCCTAATTTTCACCCATAAACCCTAGACCCGCCCAAAAACTAACACCTGCAACGTCAACAGCAACAATCTCTCCACCATTACTACTTACTCCTGCTGCTGCTTCATTTTTCTCTCTCTAACCCTCTAAAACGACGTCGTGTTGGTCCCCCTCAGATCCTCTGCTGCAATGCCCCACCGCGACATCCCTGCACCTCCTCCTCCGCCGCTCCCTTTGGTCGTCACTCTCAACTGCGTCGATGACTGTGCCCTCGAGCAGAACTCCCTGGCCGGCGTCGCCGCCGTCGAGCACGTCCCTCTCAGCCGCCTCTCCGACGGCAAGATCGAGTCCGCCTCCGCCGTCCTCCTCCATTCCCTCGCTTACCTCCCACGCGCTGCCCAGCGCCGTCTCCGGCCTTACCAGCTCATCCTCTGCCTCGGCTCCTCCGACCGCGCTGTGGATTCTTCCCTCGCTGCTGACCTCGGGCTCCGGCTCGTCCATGTCGATGCCTCGCGCGCCGAGGAGATTGCTGACACTGTCATGGCGCTTTTCCTCGGGTTGCTTCGCCGGACGCATATGCTTTCGAGACACGCGCTTTCGGCTTCTGGATGGCTTGGCTCGCTTCAGCCGCTTTGCCGTGGAATGAGACGGTGTCGTGGGCTGGTGTTGGGGATCATTGGCAGATCTGCGTCGGCGAGGGCTTTGGCTACTCGGAGCTTGGCATTCAAGATGAGCGTCCTCTATTTCGATGTTCTCGAGGTATAGATACGGCTAACATTTTTTATTCACTTCGAGAAATTTAATAAAAAATTATCTTCTTTTTATTTTTATTTTTTTATTTTGGTTGAAATTGGCGGTTGTTGATTTTTTAGTAAGCTGAAAATGTAATTCAGTTTGCGGTTTTGATTTTGGACTATATGTAATTGTGTGATTTGAGCACTTGAGAAGCTAAGAATGTGATCTTTGAAGTTGTCGTTTTTGTAGTTATGTTTGCCAAGAAGGATATGCTTTATTTTGGTGTTCATGAAGCATGAATCAGATGGAAATGACAGACTAACTGAATGTCTTTAATTTTTTCGAGAACTATATGCATTTTTAGTGATGACCATTTGGATTTGAAATAGATTATATTTGTGGTAGAGTTAGATGGGTTCTGGATTTTTTTATTTAATTTCAATTGTGCATTTTCTTCATTGTAGTATAACTTGATGTTTTTACTCGTAGTGTTTGTGGCCATTTATTGTAAATTGGCCTCGTTCCATATTTTTGCCTTCATGTATCTTGTTCATTTCGTATGTGATTTTAAGAATGTATTTTGATGTACTATTTACTAAGTTTTCATGGATTGCATTCACTCAGGGGAATGGAAAAGTGAGCAGGTCTTCTATAACCTTCCCTCCTGCTGCCCGAAGAATGGATACTCTCAATGATTTACTTGCTGCAAGTGACCTTGTTTCACTTCACTGTGCACTGACAAACGAAACGATTCAGATTATCAACGCTGAATGTTTGCAGCACATAAAGCCAGGTATATTTGTCTTCATTTGAGCCCTGTTTACTGAATGTTTTGTGGTTCCTTCTATTATTTCTTACAGTGGATTAATTATCAGTTTTCTTGTACAGGGGCATTTCTTGTAAATACAGGTAGCAGTCAATTGTTGGATGATTGTGCTGTCAAGCAGCTCCTCATTGATGAAACCTTAGCTGGCTGTGCTCTGGATGGTGCTGAAGGTCCTCAATGGATGGAAGCATGGGTATACGTTATAACTAGTTTTAGGCTATGAACTTATTTAGTTGATTGCATCATATTTTATGCAGCTATAAGCATTTTCTTTTGTATTAATTTGTAGAGCTGCTTCTCAGTATGGCTGCTTTGTTTTGTTTTTCCTTGGCTGCACTAGTATAGGAGCTGTATGGTGGAAGTTAACGTGAACTTTTCATAACCTGTTTATAAATTTTGATTCACAAATTGTAAGTAAAATATATTTCATAATCAGTATTTAGGTTTCAATTTCAAAGTGTCAACTGACCATATTACATTGAACATAGTATACCCTCTTGCACATTCTAATCAGGACATTTGTGTGTGTGTGTGTGTGTGTTTGTGTGTGGTATGACCAGATGAGGTTGGAGAGAGAGAAAGAGAGAATTGCTGCTTTACATTTCATTTCAGTAAAGAACTGGAAATATGTTGCCCTTGTTATAGACATTGTCGCTGCTCTTATCAATTTGTTTTCTTACTTTTTCTGTGATTAGTTTTTCCTTGTGGGTGGTTGTATGTTATTCTCTGTGTACTGGATTTTCTCTTTTCTGGGTTTGCATAAATGTAGTCCTTTATGCATTTGTGATCTTTGTTTTGTAAAACTATTTCCTTTGGTTGTTAAAACTAGTAAATAAGGCATTTGAATATAATATCTTATCAGTGGCTTTCTTCAGGTAAAGGAAATGCCCAATGTTTTGATACTTCCACACAGTGCAGATTACAGTGAAGAAGTATGGATGGAGATAAGGGATAAAGCGATCTCCATATTGCAGACGTTCTTCTTTGATGGAATTGTTCCAAAAAATGCTGTTTCTGATGAGGAAGAAGAAATAAGTGACATGGGTAATGAAAATGAGCTGTCTGATAAACAAGACAGAGAGAGTGCTCAGCAGAGTTCTCTTGGTGAGAGATTAACTGATGTCATACATGTAACTCCAGAAAGCTCCCATAATAAAGGAGTTACTCAGTCTAAAGAGTCTCCTATCCAGCCCCAGGGTTCCAGTTTGTCTCAAAGTACTGCCACACGATCTGATGGAAGGCGTTCCCGATCGGGTAAGAAAGCCAAAAAGAGGCATACTCGTCAAAAATCCCAGCAAAAAATAGATAATCCGTCTGCAGCAGAAAAGGAGAGTACCTCACATCGGGAAGATGATACTGCTATGAGTGGAACAGATCAAGCATTGAGTTCCAGTTCTCGGTTTGCTTCCCCTGAAGACTCTAGAAGCAGGAAAACAACAATAGAATCAATTCAAGAATCACCTTCCAGCCAGTTTATCAAAACGAGCAAGGTGCTTAGTGGAAAGCCAAGTGAGCTGTTGAAAGATGGTCATGTAATAGCTTTATATGCAAGAGATTGCCCTGTTCTTCACGTCTCCCGGCAAAGAGTTAAAGGTGGCGGTTGGTTCCTAGATACCATGTCAAATGTAACAAAAAGGGATCCTGCTGCACAGTTTCTTGTAGTTTACAGAAGCAAGGTTTGCCCACAAGAACTTAGTTATATTCTCTTGGGCACAAGTTCTGTATTCATTTTTATGATGCCTACATGAGTGTGCTCTTTAATCATAATACTGGTTAGCTGATATGAAAATATTACCTGGACTTTGTGTAGGATACAATTGGTTTGCGATCTTTTGCTGCAGGCGGAAAATTATTGCAGGTAATAATGATTTATTAGCACTGCTGTTTACTCTGGCTAATAAAACCCCGTAGGGATTTGTTAGCACTGCTTTTTACTCTGATTTGTTAGCAGGTACTTGTTTGAACTGCTTATGACTCTGATTAATCAAAGCCCATAGAGATGGTGATGCGGCTCATCAATCCTGACAACCTGACAATTTAGTTTCAAGATTAATATTGTTTAGCAATTGAATCCTTTTTCTTTTTTCATATTGCAGATTAATAGAAGAATGGAATTTGTATTTGCTAGTCACAGCTTTGATGTTTGGGAAAGTTGGATGTTGGAAGGTTTTTTAGAGGAATGTAGATTGGTTAATTGTAGAAATCCGTTGGTAAGTTCCTTTATTACTTTTACTTTGTATGAATGCTGTTGATTAGTTATTCAGCAAATTGTGTCTTAGTGCATAGCAAATTGAGTTATATTAGTTGAGAAATTGTTGACTCAATTCGATTTTCCGTCCTGTTCCTGTTCCTTTTTTGTTTTTGTTTCATTACTTAATCAGTCTTACAATTTTGTCTGGAACTCATGGTAGTTTAATATATGTATCATAACTTCATGCTTCTTAGTCCATGCTGTGATTTGCAACCTAAATGATTCTATTTCCAATTCCCACAGTAGCTTATTAAATTTAAATAGAATGATAATTTTGACCACTTCTTTTCAGTGCTTTGATAAAACATGTTATCTGTTAATAAATAAGCATTCAGTTATCCACTTTAGATTCCTATCATCCATTGCTCAACTTCAGATCTTTGATCCAATGCAAAATGCAGGCTGTTTTGGATGTAAGCATTGAGATTCTGGCGGCCGTAGGGGAAGACGATGGAATTACTCGCTGGCTTGATTAGATTGAGAACATGGGCGTTTAGGAAGCTGGAAGCCTAAAAATTTTATGACTTTTTGGTCGTTCTTCTGAGGTTTGTATTACTTAGAAACAGCTTAAAATTTGTATATCATTCTTTTGTTTTTGTTCTTTTTTTCTTATCCTTTTATTTTTATTTGCTTTGCTCTTCTTTTTTTTTTTCAAATTTTTAATGTTATGGTTATGTAATAGATTTGTGTTTGTGGGTATGCACCCTCGAGATGAAGTGAATGTACTCTTATAAAAGAAAAAAAGATATCCAATGCTTTCTTCAGAATTACTTGCTTTTACCTTGAAACTGATCTGTTAAATTTCATTTAAGTGGTTATTGTATAAATTGGAAACTTCTTGTTGCTCAAATCTCTTTGGACTTTGTGATGTTTATATCTACGAATTCTTTCCTATTCAAATATCATTATGTGGAAGCATCATTTGTTTTTCCTTTTTAAATTCGAAAAGCAATGAGAGGACCAAATATTTGTACATGTTGGAAACCAATGTTATTAGCAACAATTAAAAAATAAATAATAAACTAATATATTGTCTAGTAAAGATGTGATAAACAAATTTATATTTTCATTAAATGTGCATATTGTTAGCATATAGTTTTTCAAATTATTTTTGTAACTTTTTTTTTATAAATATTTTTTATTATTGATTTTTTTTAAATAATATATTTGTTGGTACTTCAAGCCCACAAAGGAAAGATTTCCACAAGTTCCAGAAGACTTTGTATTCATATAGTTATTTATGTACTAATCACTTCTATATTATAACTCTTTTAATTAAATAACAAAATAATAAAACTTTTTATCTAGTTTTTTTAACAGAGTTCCAATTTCCAAGAGTATTGTCTGCTTCCATTGGAAATAGAAAAATTGTCCAAACCAAGACAACTTGAGGAAAATTGATTGTTAAAAGATAAGGTGGCTTTTCCTCACTTTTGTCAGATTTAAGTGTTCAATTGTCTTTGAAAGTTGTAAGAATTGAAGTGGCTTTCTTTTATAGTTTGGTGGAAATTTCTATAGTGAAATTTTTTTAATTGGAAGTTTCGTCATAAAATTTTTAAAAATTATTATTTATTATAAATTTAAATATTAATTGTTATGGACAATATTATTCGTTATGGACTAAACGTTATTCGTTATGAACAATGTTATTCGTTATAAATTAAATATTATTCGTTATGGACTAAATATTATAAAAAAATAATAATAATAATATGACAATAGAATTCGATATGAACAATGTTATTCATTATGGTTCAAATATTATTCACAATTAACTGAATGTTACTTGAAAAAAGGTAATATGGTGAGGGGTTTCATTTGTGTGGTGAAAAGACGTTAGATAATTTGAATTTTTCAAAAGTCTCACGCACCAAATTCATTTTTAAAAACGAATTGTCTCCGATCTCCAACAAACATAGTTGTGATATGCAAAGTCAACTATATAATGAATCATATCGTGTCATCTCAATATTAGATTGTTAATTATTGTTGTAAACAAATTTCGTCAAAAGAAAATGCTCTTCTCAACTTCTTTTGAGATTCATAACACAAGCATGAAGCATGCACTCCAAGATTTGAATAGCTCTCTACATGAAGAAGAAAAGCGGTACTAGAGTACAATTAAGTACCTAAAGCTTCTTGCAATCTTGGCAAAAACTATAAGTCATATCTAGGATTGTGAGGAATGGCATGCCATGGAGTCTCACAATCTTTTTAATGTATAGCTTGCTAAATTTGCATAATAGGTTCGTTACTAAAACATGCAAAAATTAAGTTAGTCAAACAGTCAACAATTTATGAAACGCCATGGCCTTTAGGTGACCTAGATAGTCGAGAAACAAAGTTCATGGTCACATGCTCCCATTTTATTTTAAGTACTAAAAATGGTTAAAGTAGTCCAACTGGACTGTGATGCTCTGTTCTAATCTTGCTGGCAAATAAGGCACCTAGCTGCAAGTTGTGCCACATCGCGATATGTTTCACTCCACCAATATTGTCTAGCAAGTCATGATATATATATATTGTGCATTTTCAATGCACTATGACATGAAAATAATGAATTCACAAAGAACTTCCTCTCGACACCATTTCCATGGAGGTACAAATAGTCGACTATTGTATTCTAACCTTCCATTCGATTGCATCTTCCAATTATTTGGCGAATCCTCATGTATCATTCGAGTACGTAATGCTTCAACTTCAGGATCTACTAGTTGTTCCTCTATGACTCTACTCGTCAATGCAGGTTTTGCAACTTTATATGTATACAAAGTCACTTCCTTCAACAGCCTCTAAAACGAACTCTACAACAGCTTCAAGCATCTCCCACTCAACTAAGTTTGCAATGAAACAAAGGGGCTTATAAGTCCATGCATTTGCAACACCGTTTCCTTTCCATTGATGATAAGACAGTGAAACGTTGTAGTCTTCTATGTACTCTTTCCACCTTCGTTCCGCTAAGCTGAAATCTTTATGTGTAAACAAGTACTTCAAGCTTTTCTAGTCAGAGATTCACCATACAAATAGTAGACTATTGTATTCTAACGTTGAATCTTCAATAGAAAGATTAACTGCTCACATGCATCATTCCATTCAAATTTGACTTTCTTCCGATACTAACTAAGAGATGACACAAACTTGATTCATTAAAAGTAGTGAGTGAAACATACCATGCTCAGTCACGTACTTGAATCTGACACCATAAGGTGAACATCCTTCCAATAATAAGTTATATTGATCCTAAGAGTTGATAGTCAATCTAACTCATGGAAAATGTCAAAATTTGTCATTTCTATAGATCAATAATTCAAAATCTAAATGGATACCATCTTATTGTCAAATACAATACTTGCACAAATATGCAAACACAACAGAACATTGATGTCATAATGCAATCCAGAACGTTTCAAAACTATGCATATTTACATTGCAAAAACAGCAAACTTTATATTTGCCATTAAAAACATTGCATAACAATTAATTTTGTAAAATCTGAAAATAAATAAAAATATTTAATTTGAAAATTCAAATCACCATTTATTTCGCCAACCAAAACAAAGTTTAACAAGAAACAAAAATTATTAAAACCATAAAATATTTTCACTTCTAAATATCACCACCAGATGATGTCCATACCCAAAGTTTGAGGTAAAATAAACTAAAAGCTCTGATACCAAGTTGTCACACCCTAAAAATTTACATTACAATTAATTTTTTTCTTTAAAACAAACAAATAAAACTGTTTGTTGTTTTCATTAACCCAAAACTACCTTTTAAAAATGTATCAGTTTTCAAGATGGAGAGATTAGTTTTGATGAGTTGGGGCTATATGTAGGCTCAAGGAAGAGATGAAGGAGCGTTTAAGCAGCAGTTGATGCAAGTCACACTTTCTAATTTCTACTGCTAGAGAGAAAATGGGTTTAGGGGTCAATGTAATCAGGAAGGAAAATGGTGAGGTTAGTTCTTTATTGTGTTCCAAAGCTGGTTTCCAGGGTGGTAGTGGTACTAATGAGAGAGGAAAAATAAGTGTTAATAAATTATTAGGAAAAATTAAAAAATAGTTTATTAGGTTAATTGTACTTTTGGAACTAGTCATTTTGCTCTCACAAATCCTACACTTTTTTTATTTTTTCAATTGAGATTTTCAATTTTTATATGCTGAAACAAAAAGGAGGCTAACAAAACCAAAAGGCCATAGCATATTATCAACCGGGGATTTTGGGAAAATTTTGGGGCCGAGGCTCAATTGCGGGGGTAGTGGATACCGGCGAGGCTGAGAGAGGGAGGGAAGGCTTTGGTGCACAGACGGAGGGAGAAATTTTGAGGAAATCTCGTGTGATCACGTGGGGGGATGGGGGAATTTTGGGCCCACGAACACGTGCTGAGCACATGTTGTGTTTCAATTTCAATTGAAATTGAAAAGTCAGGGACGCTAGCAAAGTTTATATCGGGACTATATATATATTTTTTCTTTTTCGAATTGTGTATTTTATATTTTTAGTAGTTTTACACTTTTCATAAAATAAGTCTTATATTAAAAAATTTAAATTTTAAACTTTTTATTTAGGTGCTGTTTGTTAACGTTTTCGGTCTTAGTTTTTATTTTTAATTTTTTAAAAAAATTAAAAACAGAAACATATTTGATAACTGTTTACCGTTTATAGTTTTTTTTTTTTAAAAACAATTTTTAAAATTTTAAAGAAAAAGAAAAACTCATTTTTTCCGTTTTCCTTTTTTTTGTTTACTCTTTCAGCTTCAATTTGTTGAGCATCTTTCTTGGTGGGACCCAATTCCAACTAGTGTTTTGAAGACCATTTTTTGTTTGACTCCAGCTCATCTTCGGTTTTATACACCTCATTTTTTTTTGGTAAATTTTATACGCTTGAACTACAGTACTGCACGGCATAACACTATTTAAAATTGTTTATTTATCATAAATTATTTTAATAAATACACTGTTTATTTATTTATTTTTATGAATCTGTATTTAATATTTTAAATATTAATTTTAAATTTTTTAATGTAAAATTTAATTTTAAATTTTTAGTATAGATTTTATATATAACATTGTAGAAAGTAAAAAAAAATCAAAAATAAAAATAATTATCAAGCAAGATTTTATTTTTTATTTTTTAAAAATAAAAATAATTATCAAACGAATTTTTATTTTTTATTTTTTTAAAAAAATTAAAAACTAAAAATAAAAAATGAATATGTTAACAAACTACGCCTTAATTAATAATTTTAAAATAAAATTCATTATTAAAAAGTTTTTTTTAATAGAAATTTAAATGTTAAAGGTTAAATACATTTATCTCTCCTAAACTATTATACATTTTGCATTTTACTTCTTAATTGCAAAAAGTATCACATACTAATTTTTTTTTCTCACCTTAATTCAGTTTTTCAATTTTATCCAATAAATTTGGTAAAATGAAATAAACACACCGGTTAAAAAAATAGAATAAAATAATTTTCAATAAACAGTAATTGTGATTAATTTTATAAAATACATCTGTACGAAGATGCACAAGTGGAGAGTGACAAAAAAGACAATAAAACAATACGACACTCTTTGTAGTTTGATGGATAAAATGCAAATTATGTAATAATTCATTGAGATAAATATATCTAACTCTAAAGATAATTATACTTTTGACCTTCGATTGTAAATTTCATAATAAACCCTCCATGTCAACAGCATTAACCTCCATTATCTTTTAAACCTATCCTAAAAGTCAAACTTAAATAGAATTTTACTGTCCAAAAATAAAACCTTAAAATAGAGTCACAATTAAAAAATGAAAAATGAAGAGCTCATTTTTACATTAAAGGTAAAAGAGAGAATAACTAACTCTAATTTTTTTTATTTTTATTATGGATAATATTGACCGATAATCTTTTATGTTAAAGATTTTTAGCTTTTGTTAGACTTAGCTTTTATTTTTTATTTTTGGCAATTAAGTCTTTTAATTATGATTAGAATAACATTGTTAGTTATATTAATTTTTTTATCTATCAACTACTAATTTTTGCAAAAATATTTTTATTCTTACAAATCATCTTATTAATTTTCTTTTTCTTTTTGTCTGTAAACTCTTTCAAAAAGCTGCTGTAATACAAAATAACAGAAAAATTTGCAAACGAAAAAATAAAAAAAAAATAATTTAGAAAAAAAAATATCTCTGCAAAATTATTAACTGACAGATAAAACAATACAAAAATAACAACTGAAGAGCATAAAAATTAAAAAGACTAATGATGTTAATATACTACTAAACTGCCAAAGACTAACAATACAAATCATCTTTTTATTTTTTAAAACAATCGTTTTCCGAGGAAAAAATAAAAAACACTAAAAAATTTGTCGTCTCAAATCCCACAGTCATGACTCGACTGCCACTTGGCCTAACACCTATAAGCAGTGACACAAATAGTTCATAAACCAAACGTAACGAAGTCCCGCCACGTGTACGGTCACTCTCAGCGATTCAAGGACAATTTCGTCTTTTAAAAGATTCTCTCTCTCTCTCTCTCCCCTATTTATATATAAATATAAATAAGACGTAAAGAAGAGAAGAGTGTTTGCATTTTCTAGACCACATCTCCATCTTGCTTGTCTGACTTACCCAGAACAAACCCCCCATTCCAACCAAACCAATTTTTACACAAAACACTTTCAGAAAACACGAAAAACACTTTTATTTTTGTTTTTCTTTGTTTGTGAATTATCAGGTTAGAGCCTTATGGTGTCTGTGAATCCCAACCCAGCTCAGGGTTTTTGCTTCTTCGACCCAATGAATACGGCCCCGCCGGGACTTGATTCTGTGCCGGCGACGGCGACGGCGCCGACTGTTACTGCTACAACTCCGCCTGCTTGTACTGCTTCTGCGGCGGCTAATGCAACGGCATCGTTAGCTGAGGATTCCAATAAGAAGATTCGGAAACCGTACACGATTACTAAGTCGAGGGAGAGCTGGACTGAGCAAGAACACGACAAGTTTCTCGAAGCTCTTCAACTGTAAGATTTTTATTCTTTTCTGCGTGTCAATTTTATTGTGCTTTTAGGTGGGTTTGTGGGGATTAGTTGAAACTCTGGTTGATTGCTGATAAAATTGAGAAAATGATTGTAAATTTTATTATTATTTTTTAAAATTTATTGAAGATTTTGAATTCGTTATTGATTTTGTTTTCTCTCATTCTCTATCAGACAGTAAATGGGTAGTAGGGTTTATGAATGGTTTTGTTAATTGGTTACATGGTATATGAGTATGTTGCATAATTATTTAGGATTAAAGAATTTTCATCTAAATTGAATTTAGACTTGTGTTTTGTTGTATTTTGAGCTACATTTTTGCTGCAGTTAACCGAAGGATGAGCAGGTCCTTTTAGGGGTTTTTATTTTCCATATAAAGAAATGGTTTATTTGTATTTTGAAAAATACGCTATTTGTTCTTTACAGAATGGGAAATAATAGCGTGTGCACCCTGTTTGAGGGAAAGCCTTTTGATTTGTAGTTCTTACCTGTTATGTATACCGATCATTTTTATTTTTTTATTTTTATTATTATTTTTTAACTTTTGGTTACTTTATGCATTAGATTTGATCGTGACTGGAAGAAGATTGAAGCATTTGTTGGCTCAAAGACAGTTNGGGTAGTAGGATTTATGAATGGTTTTGTTAATTGGTTACATGGTATATGAGTATGTTGCATAATTATTTAGGATTAAAGAATTTTCAACTAAATTCAATTTAGGCTTGTGTATTGTTGTATTTTGAGCTACATTTTTGCTGCAGTTAACCGAAGGATGAGCAGGTCCTTTTAGGGGTTTTGATTTTCCATATAAAGAAATGGTTTATTTGTATTTTGAAAAATACGCTATTTGTTCTTTACAGAATGGGAAATAAAAGAGTGTGCACCCTGTTTGAGGGAAAGCCTTTTGATTTGTAGTTCTTACCTGTTATGTATACCGATTATTTTTATTTTTTTATTTTTATTATTATTTTTTAACTTTTGGTTGCTTTATGCATTAGATTTGATCGTGACTGGAAGAAGATTGAAGCATTTGTTGGCTCAAAGACAGTTATTCAGGTATTTTCATATCATAGGTGAACTTATCTTGTATCTGATTGATAGCGAATTACTAAATGACTATAGGATTATTATCAATACACTTAAATTGATCGAAGTTTGTAAGTTAGTAACTTCTATGAGTAAGCCCTGGTGAGCTGTGATAAGAGAATTTTTTATACTCTTAAAGTTTTCATTCATGTTTAAACTTAATCAAAGTTTATATGATTCCATTATAAAATAGTATCTGACTTGTGTCATCATCATGATGGAAAATCCCATCTGTCTCTTTTACTCTCGATGCTATGGAGCTATGGAAAATCCCATCTCTTTTAGTCTCGATGCTATGGTTAGGTGGCCTTGGAATAGATTAAGATAGCTTTGAAGGTTATGCAAGAATTGCTTGTCTATTGTGATAGTTTGAGCACTTTGTGTTGATTAAACTTGGTCATGATTCCAGCTTTGCTTTTTCTTTTTTTCTTTGCCTTGCTGATTTCAACTGAGAAGCAGAGTGAATAGGATGGCAGATCTTTCTATGTTTATGGAAATTATTACTAGTTCAAAAAATGGATGTTTCAAAACCATGTTTGATTAGCCGTCATGTAAATTAAATTATATAGGTTATCAAATTTTAGGATTGTTAATTTAAGTTTTATGTCTTGTTTAATCAAGTAAAGAAAATATGAAAATAAGATTTCCTTGGACAAGATAAGTTACCAAAAAAAAAACAATTACGCACTATGCATTGAGTCAGTCACAAAATTTTTGCCTCTGTTGTGGAACTACTTTTGATTTCTTCCTGCATTCTATTGCACTGCTTGTGTACTGCATTTTTATTTTTTTCATTTCTTAATCTAAGGGATGTCTTTGACAGATACGTAGCCATGCACAGAAGTATTTTTTGAAAGTTCAGAAAAACGGGACAAGTGAACATGTTCCTCCCCCTCGGCCAAAGAGGAAGGCAGCTCATCCATACCCGCAAAAGGCCCCTAAAAATGGTTAGCATAGTCGATCATTTTTCTTCCTTGTGGCTTTTTTGTTTTGGAAAACCCCTTGATCATTGGATGTTGTCTGGCAGCTCCAATTGTTACTCACATTAACGGTCCATTTCAATCTTCTGCTTCTCTGCTTGAGCCTGGATATATCTACCAGCCAGATTCATCATCTGTGCTTAACAGTCCTATTCCCAATGCTACATTGTCTTGGAGTTATGGTTCCATGCCACCGGTCAATGTCTCACAAGTGATCAAAGGTTTAAGCTTTTCCAACTCAGTCTTTACGAACTCAAACTCAATACATGTCCAGATTCCTTGCATTTTAGAATTTACTTGCAGCATTTTCTGAGAACTTTCTATATTGTGCGGTTTTCAGAAGATGGTGGATCATCTGGATCAACTATGGCCCATAACTGTTACAGTAGTAGTAATGAAAGCACTCCTAGAACTAGGCCTACCCGCAAAGCAATTGATCATGGTGATCACAACAAGAAAATGAGAGGTTGGTATTGCAAATTTTATTTGAATTATATTAATGCCTGAAGTTTGCTGGAAAAGAACTATAGAAAAACTTAATAGTAGTTCCTTAAACAGGATGAAATTCGAGCCCTTCGTTCAGGTGTAACTTGGGGATTGGAAATTGATTAATATGTATGTATTGAGTTATTTGACTTTTCTATTTCTTTCATGTCATTTATTTGTCCTCTTCAAATGTGGGCAGCAAAAGATTTATCCTAATCCTTCCTGTCAATCATCCTTAAGTTAGCTGCATATAATCAATAAATCTGTTTTTAATGCTGTCTTTTACCCGAGAGAACAGTGGCTGTATTTTTGTAATTTTTGCAGCATTTCATTGTGATGACATTTTACTAATCAACATGCGTATATAATGCTGGTTGATATGCTGAATACATATCTTGTATAGTATATGTATAAACTGTTCTATATTCTCCTCATATTGTGTTGCAATTTTTATAATATTTTCATGATAAATTTGTACTTCCTTTGGTCGTAATCCAAGCTTTTACGTGTGCAGTTATGCCTGATTTTGTTCAAGTGTATAGCTTCATTGGTAGTGTCTTCGACCCTAATACAACTGGTCACTTACAGAGGCTGAAAGAAATGGATCCAATAAATTTGGAAACGGTATGTTGAGTTTATTTTTCTGTAGAGCTTTTTTTGTTTTTTTTTCCTGGCAATTTATGTTTTTAATAAAGTTGACAAATCCTGATGCATGGAGTTAATTTTGTCTACTCTTTTTCGAGTTTCTAAGGGAACTGCTGTTTCACTCAATGATTTTATGTGGATCTTTCACAGGCACTGCTGTTGATGCGGAACCTTGCGATTAATTTAACAAGACCCGAATTTGAGGATCATGTAAGTTGTTTTCCTTAACCCCACCATGTCTATGAACAGATATAGGTCGATTCAACAATGTGCCATTAAAATCTGCACCACTTCCCTTGCATCTATTCTCAAGAGTCAAATAGATTTCTCCAGTAAAAGATAAGAGGCAATTAGAAATTTTTCACTTTTCCTTGTCCTCTTTTTTTGGTTTGAGGTTATCTTTCTTTATACTTGTTGGATAGCTTAGAGCATCATCATTAATTACTAAATTGATAAATTGATGGTTGTTTCAGCTTCTAAATTAGGTTGCAGATAACAACTAACAATAATTTAATCTAGTACATGTGTTTACTGATCTTAAAAGTTTAGAGCTTGAAAATTACATATCTTTCATGTTCTCTTCTCTCTTGTCAATGGCAACCTGGATGCTGCTTAAAAATGATGGTTTTTGTGGTGGTTAATGGACCCTATTGATGTGAACCTACCATTTTGTTCCCTTTTCCCTGAATTATAAGTATTATTGTACCTACTTAACATGCTTATATGACACTCCTTTTACCATTCCTGTTGCACTAGAAGACTATGCTTGTAAGTCCCAGTCATCCATGTACTGATTGCATATGGTTCTCCAGCCATATAGAGTTCTGCTTCTCGCTAAACAGAGATTATTCCTTCTCTCCAAAAAAACTTCTTATGCTTCTTATATTTAGCCATTCTGAACAAGTTGTAGATTGTTTTGCATTCTTTGCATGTTGATTTCTCTTTTCTAGCTGGATCTAGTATGGTAGTTTAAGTTGTAATACATTATCATTATACTCATTGGTTATGCAATTGATTTAGAGGAGGTTGCTTTCTTCATACAATGCTATTTCTGAAAAGGTTAAATCCGGCAGTCCTTTTAGCTTTCCTTTCAACAGTAATTCAGAGAATGCTATTTTATCTGCTTAAGAGATGGAAATGTTAAAGCAACTTTCGAATCCAAGTTTCTGCTGTCAGGTAAAGGCAAGACGAGGCTGTGAGATCATTCAGTTAGCTAACTGTAATAGCATTGGGACACGCAGTAATATGTATATATGTATAATATATATATCTTAAATGGCCTAGGATATTTCACTGGTATTGTAGTTTGTCAGGGTACCATTGTCATTTTTGTGTCGCTGTGTATACCGTGTATGACTTGTATTCGAGAATATAGAGTAGTTTCAGTCACCTTCAAGGTTTGTTGCAGAGGCTATCTTGTATAGAGGTTTTGGAGTATATTGTCCCTGAGCGTCGACTGTACATGGTGGTGAGATTTGTGTTTTTCCGTTTTTCTTGTATCTAGATAATGGATTGTTACTTTTTGTGAGTTATTTGGACCAAATGATACGAACAAATGCATGTATGTGCATATTCCATGACTTGCTTTTCCAATTCGGGATGATTTCTCTCACTTCCTTGCAGTTTATCCTCTATTTCAACTAGAACTCTATTGGCTTTTAAAAATATTAATTTATACCTGCTTCAAGGAGTGAATGATGAAAAGATTGATGTTAAACTGGGTGTGAATGTAAGAGCAGGGGGTAGATGAAGATTTTTATTGTAATTGATGGGATAGATGATATTTTGTTGGAATGAAAGAAATCCAATTTAAACTAAACGTTGAAAGAGGCAAGAGATGAATGGTATGAACCCTTCGGATTTTCGGGGGCTATTTTCAGTTCAACCATCCATTTCCTGAATCTTTGTAAAGGCCTTTTCTTTTTCTTTTTTTCTTTTCAATTGATGCAGCTCAAAATCAAATGGGGGTTTTGTCAAAGAAAATGATAAAAGACTATGATATAAAAAATTTAGTGACAATGGATTTGTAGTGCTAGATATTACTCAAGGCTGATAAACTTCGCCTCAAGTCCTTTGATGTTGTCCTCTTGTTGCTCAACATGTACATGTTTCAGCCTTCGAGTTAAGAACCATGGATAGCAACGCTAGATGTGGTAGCTTAGTGGAAAGAAACAAATCTATTTCAACCTTCTCTTTAAGAACCATGGATAACATCACCGAAGATGGTAGCTTAGTTGAAAGAAACTGATCGAACTATCACATCTGAGTTTGAAAGTTATGATTTGAGCTTTAGTATACTATGTTATGGCCTCGGATGGTTCTATGCCACAATACTGCATCTCACAAAGTCTAGATTTGATGTCTGATACTATCAAGAGTCGTCTTTTTTATTCAACAACCACACACACACAAAAATAGATAGCTGGTTCTCAAATTTTTGCCTGTATCTCAACTTCCATAACCCCGTTCAAGGAGTCCATTTAGCTTCCCATCTATCATGCATTAAAGGACCAAAGCTAAACCTTAAAGAGCCTGAGAGCTGAATTAAATTGTCAGGAAAAGCTCACCTAAATAATGTACAAATTGATCAACAATCATCTAATGATTCAACATTTACCAAGTTCTCTTCAGAAAAATCATACAAAAATTGTATTAGCAACAAGCCAAAGCCACAAACATTCTCAAATACCCATTCTATTCCAAGCTAAACATGCTCCTTAGCTATGGGACAAAGATAAGAGAAATAACTATTAAATTTTATAATTTGCACTTTCTATGTTACCCTTTTATAGTGATGTTGTTTTTGTTTTTGTTTTTTTTTTTTCTTTATCTAAAAGAAAATTCGGATTAGCATTTACAAACAAAAGAGGCCGAAGAAGATTCCCTTATCATTCTGCCTCTAATTTTTCCTGCTCTTAACATGTCAGACATGCTTTTATCTTCTTCCTTGAGCTCTTCTCTTATCCCTGCTCCAATCCACAAGTTTTCTTCTTTTTTTCTTTTTTCTTTTTTAAACTCAAAATAGATCAAATGAACTTAATTTCTGAATTTAATTTCACATATTAACTTTCATGCCTTGATACACCACCAACTCCAATTGTTTTTTTTTTTGTCTTTATTTTTTTTTAAATCAAGAAAAAGTTGACAGTGGATCCAATAGCAAGAAAGAATCCGTTACTTGCACAAGCCCCATCCAATCCCCCTTTTGAAATAAACGGCATTAAACCCATTCCTCAACCCAACCAAAAACAAAGAAGGGAGAAAAAAATAAGAAATAAAACAAAAGGAAAAGAGCATTTCCCAAAGCAAGGAGTTAAAGATTTGACAGAGAGACCATTAATACTGCCATATACACAACCAATCACAATCTCTTTATCTATACCCAAAACCCATGTCCAGCTCATGACCAAACGTTCCCTGACTATGGCCACCAGTAGCAAAAGGGTGAATCTGCTTTGGTTTTGCCCTGAGTTCCATCTCGAGAAGCCTTTGGAATGCCTCTGGATGATTGCTTCCACCACCACCATCATGAGCTGAAAGTTCCAAGAAGAAAGAAGAATTATGGACCACATGAAATTGTAACATGATACATATTGATGATGTCAACATGAAGTTAATGTTCAGCTTCAACTACAGGCACCCAAGTTCTAGATTGCAAGGAGACAAACCCAACAATTGCATCATTCAGGAAAAACAAATAAATAGATAAACAAATAATAAAAATTGTCTGAGCTACTTCTCATACTACATTGTATCACATCTTCAATCCATACATAAATCACCTTAATAAAAAAGCGCGTCCTTTTTTTTTAACAACTCCAACCAAATAAATAGTGCTCAAGATATGAATATTCTTAGGGCATGATAAGGGGGCGTAAAAATAATATATTAAAAAAGAAAAATTTCATAAGCCTCAAGATATGTCATTTAGTTTCAGATTAATTTCCAATTCCAACAGTATAATTATTACTGCAACTATGGATGATAGCAAAACCATATGAAAAACAGCCTCCACAATATTGAAAAAGTGAAGATGCAACATAGCAGCTGTATCACTAAAATATGCAATCCAATGAAATTAGAAAATAACGTAATCATATAAGAACGAACTTGGTTGCTATGACAAAATCAAAATGGAATAGAATCCAGGTAGGTTTGATGTCAACTGAGAAATATAAAATTGCAGCATTTACTGCCAGAATGGAATCTTAAATATACCGGGCAAGTGGAAATGAGAGATAAGAAAGTAGAATGTGCATCTATCAACTCCAAGTGAGGTTATTCTCGAAACGCTCAATCAATTAATTTGTTATCAATCAAACAGAGAACCATGAAGCAAATATTTCCTCAAATCAAACACAAGTAGTGTTTTACCTGGCGGAGGCATTCCAAGACTACCAAAGTTTGGCTGTCGGTGACCAAAAGGAAAATTTGGCATTGGGTTCAGATCTTGTACAAAACCAGTAACCTGACCATTGGGAGGAGCAAGCAGATGTGCACCACGGTTGGGATGTGAAGGCAGTGGTGGACCTCTGGATAATCCTTGCAGCATGTGAGGAGGTGGAAAATTACCTTGCATGTGCATTTGCTGCAAAATAGGGTGATGAATGGGTTGATCAAACCCAGGTAGCCCAGTGCTGGGATGATGGAAAGGAGGGCGTAGCATATTAGCAGGAATTTGGTGATTTGGTGGAGGATCGTGATGGATGTTAGCTTCTGGAGCCAGAAACTTCATCTGGGAATTCCTATTAACAGGATGAGAATCTGCCGGATGGAACAAAGCCCCCATATTATTCAATTGAGGATGATGGAGCTGTGCAGAAGATGGTTGGACATTAAGATTTTGATAAGGAATATCTGACTCTCTCTTATCATAAGGACCACGAAGGAAAGGTGGATCTTGACCTCCCCTTGCAGATCTTTCATCTTTAAAGGCAGGATTGAAAGCTGGGAACTTTTCAGCAATGTCAACTTGTGTGTTTGAGGAGGATAGCAACTCCGTCTTAACGGAACTCCCAGAGGACATAAAATTTTGAAGGTTCAGAGGATTACTGACTGTAATCAAACTATCTTCCTCAGGAAGTGGAATATCAGCAGGCACATCAAACCCTCCAACTTTAGACCTTAAGTTGGTTCGAATCTGTGGATCCTCAAAATGTAACCATTGCTCACCGGTCATGTCTGCTTTGGTTTGCTTCCTTTTATTTGCAATTAAAGCATTGCTACCATGAACAGTAGTGTTAAATCCAATTTCATCGGTAGAAGGAACAAGACTTTCATCTATCACAGGGAAAGGCAGTCCACGAGGCTCAGAAATATCAACTCTTGCAGACCCAACTGGAGCCCTTTGGATAGAAACTGGAGCACCAACAGATTGCAATTCCTGCATAAAAGCAGTCCCAAAAAGTGTTTCAAGAGTCAGAGTATTTGATGCATTAGAAACATTTTCGCTATTAGCCTCAGATAAATTTTGAAATGCAGCGCCAATATTAACTCCTTCAGTAGCATGTTGACTGTCAGCAGATGTGCCTACATTGGTTGATAATTCCTTATCATTTAAGCTTGTTCCCTTCTGCAATAAGAAAAGGAGGTGCTGGGAAGCATGATTATCAATATTAGCTGTTCGCTGCTCAGCCTTTCCATCAGGATCAGAGCAGCTTTGAATAGGTGGCTGCGAGCTTGAACCATTTTCATTAATTCCCAAAAGAATTGACTGTTCAAGGTCTTCGCATGTAAGCACTGCAGAAACTGCCTCGCCTTTATTCTTTTTGTTCAACTGCTCAGAAGTATCTATGGTAGCAGATATCATATTTGATGTCACTACTTGGTCAGCAGATTCAAAGGTTTGAAAGAGAAGATTAGGTGAATTTTTCTCATTTTTACTCCCAGAAACTAGGGGTCCACCTTTTTCACCACCAACAATCAAAGAAAGCAAGTCATTAGACCTGCCAGATGAATGAACATTGCTGTGTTTCTTTTCTGCAGTTAAATGGATAAAACAATTAACACATATTTAACAATTAAGCATAAACAATTGAAGTTCAAATGAAACTAACTCCCAAAAAGTGACAGTAGCTAACCTTCTTCAAGAAAAAAATGAGCAAACTTTGAAGAATGAACAGTCTGAGGGCTCGGTGTCTCATCTGCTTTAGCATCTTGATGCTGAAATAGCGATAGTGACAGCAGATGCATACAAGGCTTAGATTTTCGCTATCAAAACTTTTGTTAAATGAACCTTAAAAACCAAGTAACTTCATGAATACTGGACTAATAATACATAAACCATTATAGATCAGGATGTACTGTTAAAAAATTATTCAGTAACCTAATCCTCGAATGCTTTGATAAAAACTTCTCAAAACAAAAGTCATCCATGGGAGAAGTAACAACCAAGAAAGCAATAAAGGAAAAGAAATTAAAACAATATTTGCATATGGAGAGATATTTAAAGCTGCCGTTATCACGGAAAAGGCAGCAAGAAAAATTCAGATTACTCATTTTAAATAAAACATAAGGATCAGCAATTGCTAAATTTTTTATAAAAACTCAAAAATAAATAAAAATAAGAGTAAAGGCTGAGAAAAATGAGAATTTACTAGTAATCATAACTACCTCAAGGAGACTAGAAGAGCCACCATTTTTCAATGTTAAAGCACTGCCAAAAAGCTTGTCCAAGATTGAAGTAGAATGAGCCGGATTAGACTCATCCAATAATGAATTCCCCATTACCCTCTCAACATTGAGCCCCATAGTTTCACTATTTTTTGAGGCTTCAAAGGCTAGTGACATATTACTTTTCTTGTTCAACTTACCATCCATGTCCACTGTTGTACTTGAAACATCTAGAGATGATGATAAATCTAGAACTCTTTCACTCTTGTTAATAGCTGAAGCATGGATACTTGTATTTTCATGTTGCTTCTTGCTCAAACTCATTTGCTGAGCTAATTGTTTCTCCACTTGGTTATTAGAAGTCTCATTTGAAACACGGTTGCTTTGGGCATGCAAGAAGTTATCCTCATTTTCGAGATTCCCAAGCTAGAGAAAGGAAGCAAGGGTCAGTATTTTACTAATGCTTACTTACCCCGAGGTGTGAACTACACAATCTACAATGGTAAAGCAAACAACAACAACAACAAAAAAGGACAATTTTCTATTAGTAAACACCAAATGCAAACAACCACCCAATTCTTGTTCACAAGAGATCATTAGCTATATAATTTTCATTTTAAATAATGCACAAGGTAAACTTTCTAATTTCTTATGACTGAAAATGATGATCTCTGAAATTTCCATCTAAGTTAGTATGTTAGGAGATGCAAAACAAATCATACCATGTCTACAAACAAAACTGTCCTCCAGCCCCCAGCAAATTTTCAAATATCAAAGAGATGTACAATTTCTTGTCCATGATACTGCTTTCATTTAAGAGCTAGCGTGGAAGAAACCCCAACTACAGGTTCAATGTTTAAAGGAAACAAACTATCCCACCAGAGATGCACAATAGTTGATAACAAACAGTAGTTACCTCTGTTGAATCAGGATGATTCCCAGATTTTGCTCCGACATTTCTATCCAAAACTGTGCTGGTAAAACCTGGGGGTACAAGTGGTCTTGAAGCAAGAGTCTGTGGAGGGACAGAGGAATTTTCGGAATCATTATCTGAAGCAGAAGGTATCGCAGAATCATTGGACATGCTGCTTCTATTCAAAAGTTTCTTCTCATTTTTGGAACCATCCATCAGTGTAGAAATGTCAAAACCACTGCCACTCTTGTCTAGACCCAACTTCTGCTTTTCTTGAAATGATTTATGCTGTTCCTTCCTCATCAATTCAAAAGAAACTGGGAGGACAGATACAAAAATATCACCCTTTAACAGAAAAACACTACTAACCCAACTAAAGAAGTACATTACACTGTAAAAACAGCACAAAAATAATATGCATAGCATTCATCAAACATTCTGAAGAAAAAGGATTACCTCTTCTCTTTCTTTCCTCTTCTGCTCTATCCTCACTTGTAAACTCAGAAGAACCAAATGTTTCATCATTAAAGGAGTCATTAGTCTCCCTTCTTGAGTGAGGTACTGCCTGAAAATTATAGGATAAGAAAAATGCACTTCCAGGAGAAGCTTATTCAATTGGCTTCAAACAATAATTCTTTTGCCCCATACTTATTCTTCAAAATAGACATAATCATATGGTGCTTTTTAAATACAAACCTAACCTTATATGGGCGAGGAGGATGATATGGTTCATTGCTTCTATTGAGCTGGTAATGCTCATTAGGTCGAATCTTTGGTGCGGAAACTCCAGCAGCAAACCCAGATGGTCTTGGAAAGGAACCACTACCAAGAAGTCCATCATGCTCTGGAACCTGCAACGAACGCCTAGATTGATTGCTATTTCGCCTTCCAGAATCTGCATATAAATATGAATTATGAAGAATTTGACGGACATGACAACAAAAATTATATAGATGAATTTTCTTAGAGAATAGTGTAGCAGGACCTCAGCACCATAATGTTACGAGGTGGAATAACATTATTGCAGAATTGAACATTAAATGGCAATCATGCAAGCAATACATATTACAAGACGAGCAAAGAATGCAATATAAAAAATAAAATAAAAACAATAAACATAACCATAATCCTTTCCTCAACCTGAATAAAATACACACACATATATATATCCTTTTTAAGACAAGAAATAAGGAAATAGAGAGAAAAATCAATGAATAACCTTAAGGCACCATTCACCAATATTACTAATCACGGTTTCATGGAAGTGCTAACCTAAGGCATCCAGGTCTCCAACATTATTTGGTAGATCTCAAAAAGAAAAAAGATCTAGTTCTATCAAACAACTTTTTAAATTGTAATTGCAATAGACTTAAGACTGACACTATGTCAGATAAGAATTAAACTTGATTTGCATACTTTAGTAGTTAGTACACCAATTGTGGATGATCAACGCTTCACCTCTTCACAATTAAGATATAGCTATCAACTTGTTTCCAGAAAAATTTCATGTTTTTCAAGGCTGTTCAGAAAAACTTTTGACATCTCTAGCTGTACTTTCTACCAGTCACATAATTTACCTGTCCTCGATGGTAAAAGAATATGCCCAATAGCATTCAATTCATGCAATCGGATGAAAGAGGTTATTCCCCAACCTAGCCCTAGAGGTTCAAACTACCATATAAATAACAAAAATTTAAAATTAAATAAATATATATTGATGAGGCACCCAGTATTACAATAGTAGCTGGACTCGCTGACTAGTAGGTGAACGTTAAGTTTATATGCTATCAAAGGTTCCAGAGTCTGAATCTTAAAAATAAGATATATCAATAGACAAATTAGTTGCAGCAGGGTACGATTATACTTGTCACTGAACTGTCAATGTCAAAAGAGCTCAATGTGACAGAGCATTAAATACTTTAACGGGTAGTTAAATACCCTTAATACACATAAGATAGGAGTGTAAACAATGTTCAAACTCAATCCTGGTCAGCAAACTATTAAGAAACAAATAAACCTTATTGGGTCTCACCAAAAGATTTTTCTTTTCTATTTTTCCTAAAAAAAAGAGCCTTATGAGAAGTCTAAATATAACGACTTCACTAACAGTACCGCAAGGAATATTAAGTCTGTAAAATAAAAAAGGAATTATAAATTCCACATTCAACTTTGACAAAAATGGAAACTTAGTTGATAAAAACATTTTTTTGGAACAGTGTCAACCTTGAACCTCGATTATTGTGATCACTAGGCCCTTGTGTTAATAAATAATAAGTTTAGCTAAAATTTTAAGTTTTAGCATCGAACAAAAAATAGTTAAGAGAAACTAACATGCAAAGTAACAACTTAAATATCGAACTGCATTCAGTCAGAAAAAGAGTTTTGCTTCAATCTTGTGAAATTTAAACAAAAATAGCAATAAAAGGCTTAATTGCTAAATTTAACAAATTAACATTGAAAAAGTTGGGAAGGAAATTTGTTATTTTCCCAAAATAAAATTTAGCACATCCATGAAAATACGTATGATTGCATCCCAACTGCCCAACTGCCCAACTGCATGAAGGATTTCGTATGTTGGGAACAGACGTGAAAGGAGGCAGGGGAGTGAATGTAAAACCTTACCTGAATCCCAATCAGATTGTGAGTCACTGTCTCTATCGCTCCGTCCAGAAGAACGACTTTCCCATCTTCCATGGACTCCACGAGAAAAACTAGGTACATCACCTCTAGTAGGTGGGGATGACCCATACTCACTGCGCCTGAAACTACTTAATGATAAACCGCTAGAATTTCTTTGTCGATCTTGGGAAGCATCCTCAAATTCACTGTCGAAACACAACCACACCACATTTAGACCTAGGCACAAAATACAAACAAATGAAACAGAACAAAAAAACATGGAAACACGAAGTATTGCTAACATAAACAAAATATTACATCTTATACCTACTACTTCATCAAAAACAAGCTCCAAATACTAAGGTTGAATAGTCTTAAGAAAGATCTTACCTTAAAATTGACTGATCAAACCCACTTGGTAACTTTTTGCATACATCTAAATCGCTTAACGATAATAGAAAATCTCTGGAATACGATATTATTATTGTCCTGGAACATTGGAACAATATGGTCATGGTTCAGTCATAAAGAAGAAACAAGAAAATACTAAATATTATATAATAGACAAAAATCAAAAGCAGCTGTATTACTTTCGTGCTTCCTTGTTCATTTCAGTAGGCACATCCGATGAGTATTTGGCTGAACTCTCTAAGCTCATTCTGTAAATTCTGGGTAAAACCAAAATCCAACTAGAGGTTTCTTTTTTTTTTTTTTTCTTGGGCAGCAAAAATTCCAACTAGAGTTGATTAAAAGCTTAATGTCAACGATTCAATAAAAGACGAGCTTGCCTTAGATGGCAAAAACTACCATTCATCAAATTAATAGCTCGAGCTAAAAACTAGCATCGTAATGAAAGTAAACTCTTCCTGTCTCCACAAAAAGCTTTAATCCCTACTGTTCCATTCCTAAACCAGTAAAAGCAATTTGGTAAATGAACCCAGATAATTTAGTGCAACCAAATCAGTGACCCCAGCTCTTCCATCACCAAGTACCCACAAGTCCAAACAAATTTCACCATCTCACCAAGCCACCTAAAATCAACCAAAAAAGAAAAAGTCAGACCCACTAACCTCTAAACCCTAATATCATGAAATTCCATTTTCAGATACAGCTCAACCTACAAATTACACCCAAAATCACCCGAGCTTCGGAGAATCACCTTACTTTTCCCTAATTAGAATTTGTTTTCCCAATCTAAACTCCAAATTCATATATTTACATACACAGAATCAACCCCTCAAAAACCTCAAATGTTGCGCAGACATCAACAAGTTATCGTCGAATATGGATAACAATTTAGCTCCTGAATAAGCATCCAGTGGGAATAAAAAAATAAAATAAAAAAATCTAGGGATTTCTTGTTTTCCTCTTCTGGTTTTCTCCTCTAAGAGCTCCAAAAAAAAAACTTGGGTTTTCTTACAGACAAACTATCTGGATCTAAATGAAGAAAAAACCGAGAGAAAAATCGCAGAAAACAAAATTTTGAGGATTTCGATCTCTGGCTTGTTCTCCGTCCGATTGATTAGAGAGAGAGAGAGAGAGAGAGCGTTTCAGTGTGCGAGGGATGGATAGAGAGAGAGAATGGCAAAGGATCTCTCCGGCTATTTCTGAAATGACGATCTTAACCTTTAAAAAATTAAATTAAATACAAAAAACAAGCATACTAATTTGTGTACTACGCGCTCTTTCTTTACGTGAAAGGTACGCTCTATTTTCACGGACCTGGAATTGCGGGAAGTTTGTAGGAAATGAAGATTGTTGATTGGTTTCCACGACATATGGAGCGCGTAAGAGAGACGATTTGTTTTACAATTTCTGTTGCTATGAATGTGAAATAAATAGAATATGGTTTTATTTTATGTAAGAAGTCCTAAAATTCCCAATTTTTTTGGTTGGCTTATCAATAACAATTGAGCTTTTGGATATGTCCAAGTAGGTTATCTAATAAATTTAACAAAAAATAAAAAAGTAGGT